>KB445805.1:0-124068 GCA_000320605.2 Gelatoporia subvermispora B
GGCCGTTATCGACTTAGTACCTGCGTGAAGTATGTTGGCAGTGCTATTATGTCGCGCTGCTCATGCCATTGATGCCGAAGAGGGAGAAATACGGAATTAGCAGATGTTCGCCTCCAAAACTAAAGCTCGTAACTTACAGCGTGTTTTCCTCAAGCACCCGCGATACGCGGCACACTGCAGCAGACCAATCACAGCGCTTGGGAGTTTTCGAGGGCGGGAGGAGCTAGCAAAAGCAAAGTCGACAGCGACCCGACCCGGCGGTGCTCCTAGCGCATATCAGGCGCAGGACGGACGGGGAGAGAAATAGGAGGACCGGAAGGATAGGAGGCGGGGTCGAGAGCAGATCTCGGGGGGAGCAGTGGACAGCCAGACAGGTGAGCATATATACGTATGGCGCCTGATAGCTTAGCGTCCCTGATACATCGAGCGTGAGCGATCAATTGTCAATCATGATATATCAAGCTGCCAGCATGGGGTGAAATTCAGACATATCAGGCGCGTCCAGGAAGTTGACACTTTCCTGATGGGCCGCCTGCCCACTTGGTCTCATGATCTTCTAAACACAGGTGGGCCTGGTGTCTTGCTCCGCAGCTATTCTACGACATCGTCTTTGCGAGCCGATCGGAGATGCCTCATCAGTGGTGTTCCCTTCCATTTCCTCGAGGACTCTCAGAGACGGAAAAGACTATCCTGACGGGATCGAATCGGCAGGTCTCGAAGGTAAGACACCACGAGGGTTCGGACGGAAGGGAGCTGGAGTTCCGGAATAGTCACGTGTCCCTCCCCTCCTTGCAGGAACGGTGTTGTGATTATGTGATATCTGGTCCAAGTAAGTCCCCACCTGATCGCGTCTTTGTGACTACATACTATCTAACTGTGTATCATTCCGATGGGAAAGTCTAGACAAAGGTGGAATTTATACTACTTGTCAATACAAGCATGGAACAAGCTCGAGGAGGTTAGCGAGCTCAGCGCACTGCCTCACAGACCATTATAGTAAGCAATCGTCCTCGCAGCCAGTCCGCCCATTCCAGGGATGCCCATCACGTTCTGCGACAAATCTTTCTTCATGCGGCGTGTCTTCTCAAGGAACAAGAACGATATAACCACCGTGTCGCGGATCTCCTCCCCACGGCTAGTGAACACGAGTTGCGCTGGTGTGCTCTCCGTCGGAGGTCTTGTCGAATAATCCTTCTTCATCTTGATGAAATGTGCAATGGGGTCCTTGAAACCATCTTCGACCGAGAAGAGCTGCAGGAAACTACATGTAGCCACGCGCATTTCGAAAGATTGTGTCGGGGACGTACCTCGAGAGACCTCCCGGCCGACCAACCTTTCCACTTGTATTTGCGCTCACCATCGTCGTTGAAGGTGAGCTCGCTGCAATGCACCGAGAGCCGTCAAGTTTCGAAACGTTAAGAGTGCACTTGTAGACACACTCGACAAAAGGAACGATACTCTTATGCAACCAGTCATTAAGGGAAGTTGGTCGCTTGTCACCAATAGTGACTTTGTCCGGGAGATATTCCCGCCATCTGGACGATGCGATGACCTCATCATTGCTGTTCCGGACGTATGTAATGCAAATTTTCCCGTATTCTGTCTTCACGGAATAAAGTAGCTTGCCATTGGCGTCAGTGATTGTCGTATTGCAGGGGTTATCGGGCTGTAATGAGAGTACTAGAGTAGTCATAGTAGCAACTACTGACACTTAACAAAGAGCGGGGTGAGGACATGCTTTATAGTGGCCTCATAGTAGCTGCGCAGCAGTGGCTGGCTTAGCTTCTGCCATGATCGGGGCGCCTACTTTGACAGGTCCGCGCCAAAAGCTGCTGAAAGGCGTCGATGACTTCATAGTTTGTATCAGCAGTAAGGTGCTCTATGGTGTAGAAGAGTTGGCCGCGTCAAACAGATCTGACGTGCTTTGACGGGTTGAATGACTGTGATGTAAACCCATCATCTAACGGATCGTTATGGACACAGAGGCACCCAAATCCGCTGACGACCCCATTTCCGGAGTTCCATGACTAGGAATGTGAGCTGCCAGTCAAGTGCACATTGTGCAGGGAATCCGCAGTTCATGCTCCAAACTTCGCTCCACAGGCCGCTGACCGCTGCTGCTGAGACGCCTAGGGCACGTGAGCTCCCTGCTCCCGGCACGTGTGCCCGCTACGCCAGTGCGACGGCGGCGACGCGATGCGACACGAGACGATGGCGGAGGGCCTGTCTCTGGTATGCCACACGGACGGTTAATTTGATAGTTCTCGGCTCGCGCAAAGGCGCTCAAGACTCTGATACATACTGCTACCACCGTCGTTCATCATACACTGTATCTTGATTTTCGAAAGGCTCATTACACTCACCATGTGAGTTATGGGTTGTCCAGCCTATCTTAGGTTGCAGGATAAGTCTATATTCAAGACGATGTGATCAGTGGGAGCTATTGCGAGGAGACCGACGGTGCGCAAGGAAGCCCAGTCATGCCCACGCCTGGAAACGTGCAGGGCCTTTGCAGAATGTTGCTTATTTCCCCTACACTCATCGAAACCTTGGCCGACATCGATCCCGGCGCTGAGAGTAGGTGCAAGAGGAGACGTTACATGAGGGGCGCAATTTTATATTCTCAGTGTTCTTAATACTACTGTGTACTCGATCTCGCATTGCGACAGTGTCTACAAAATCGTCACGTTCAGTAAAACCATTCGCCATGATTTTCTGCAGTACACCCTCAAGACCTGTTCGCGTCCTTGATGAATCCGACCTTGAGCTTCATCTGGGGCTTCGCAGCCTCCTCGCTCATCGTCGGGTACGCAACTCCAGCGATGTTCCAGATGATGGGTTCCTTCGGCAGCTCGAAAGTGAATATCGGGAGCAAAACGGACAGCACGGCCTCTCCAGTGCGAGATGAATAAGATAGACAGCAATAGATTCGACCATCGCTGACGTACTCATTTCGATTTGCGAGAACTTGAAGCCACTTTCCGAGAACAGTTAGAAGACAGATTCGGAGATGCTGAGCTAGACGTACATGCACGATCTCCCGCCTCCGAGGAAGGTCATCCTGAGGCAGCTCAGATTGTACATGGACAAAAAAGGAATTCAAGGCGCACAGATGAGAATAAACGCCTGGAATCTTGGCTTCTTCAACGGCTGAGGGCAATCCATCGATCCAGCGTTCGGGTTTCCACTCGAGTGCATCTTCTCCCCAGAGCGCCTTGTTCCAGTTGGACCCGTGTACACCTACTTGCACAACGGTACCCTTCGGAACGAGAATCTCGCTGAGCATTGTGCTGTCCTCTCCGCGAATGGGTTCAGAGAGGGGGAGAATCACGTCCCTGCAAGCCCTGTACGCATGGTTGGGTGGACATATTCTGTCAACATCCTGGATCCAGGGCGCTCGGATCACAGACGTACTCGCGCATCATCAGCATGGCAGGAGGGAAGCTGCTTTTCGTGTCAGTACATGACTGGGATCGCAACAACGTGTACTGACACTCTGAGCGTCTCTCGGCAGACAGCATCAAGGTAGGGGAGACGGGCGAGCTCATCGTAAGGGATGTCGCCGTCCTGGCTGGCCTCGGTTAGCTCTTCACGCAGCTTGCGTTGGACCTCTGGATGTTCGGCAAGTAGGTTGAGCGTCTTTGACAGAGCGTTGGAGGTGGTGTCCATCGCAGCGAAGATCAAGGTACTGCTCGGGGATCAGACAGCGTGTTTGTAAAAGTGACAACCTCACTTGCCTCATCTGAGCGGCGACTTCGTGGTCCGGCAGCTTGTCACCTGCAGCGGCGTTCATGTTGGCCTTGACTGGATCCGGATCATAAGTGGAGATGCCATAGTAAATTGAGATATCTCCACTTACTAAGCACGCTCAATATATCCTTGCCCTCGGCGATCTGGTGGGCGACGGCGCCGTCGCCGCGTTCCAGCGCAGCCTTACGGGATCGGAAGATCTCATTGCACTTCGTATCGATGATATCGACCGCCCTGAGCAATGCTTGAACCTGGTAATTAGGAAAATGTTTTATAACCATACGACGGAACGCAGGTGTGCCGTAATCGCAGAGGTACGGGAGAAAACGCCTGAGGATGGGGAGCTTCGCCATAGTCGGTCTGCCGAGCATACGCTGTTATGAGAGCTGATGTGGTAGTCTGGTAGAATGGGACGTACAACAGAGTCTTGATGGCATCGCCTGTGGACTCAGAGGCGTCCTCCACGAGCGGATCAAACGAGTAACCCAGTCCACCTTGTCCGATGAGTTCCAGAGCAGTACGTCCCATCCAGCCCAGCACATCGAGTTCCCGCGGGCCATTGGCGAGCCTTGCTGCCATTGCACGCTCGAGCTATGTACCAGGGATCGCCAACTATAAGAAAGTATTTAGGAAAGGGAAGATGATGAAAACCTTGTGCGTGATTCTGTAAAAAACCGGCGTCAAGTGACGCATGTGATTGATAGAAAATACAGGATTGAGTAGTTTGCGCTGCTTGCGATGATGATCGCCTGTGTGCCAACGACATGTTAAGCCAACGTAAAGCGGGACAAATCATGCATCCCCATACCCAATGTTGACAACAGACCGGGACCAAAGATCATCAAATTATTCCTATTGTGACGCGTTGTTACTAATGGGCAATAAGGGATGGAGATACTCACTTGATCAAGAAAGGTGGCTCGTCGTAGACTTCCTGATCTTTAACAATGATATGGTGAAGGGCAAGCGGGTCGAAGATGTAGAGGGTCCTGGTCTGTTGAACAGTTGGACTACTTGTGCAAACATGAATAAACCACTGCGCGGCCACTCACACCGAAAATGCCTTGCAGCTTTATGACAGGGCCATAGTTCTGTGTGATATCATGGTAGAAATCCCATTCATGACGACCATAGATTTGTGGTATGTGACCTTAGAGCATGAGTAGGCATTAGATATCACACATTCATTATTCGAGCCTGTACGGCGTACCTCTCCAGAACGATTTAGTCGGAGGCCCCGGTAGATTGTCCAAAGGAGACTTGACCATAAACCGGCGCAGGAGTTTCCACAGAAACCAAGTGGCTGAGCATATCGTGATACTCTCTAACACAGATAGTAGCATAGGCATTGGGGGCGGATGGTATGAGTGGCATCCAAGGCTCGTAGAAGCTCCGCCATATTGATATGACTTTGAAAAGGCCTGTCGGCCGTGTGTCACACCTGTCTCTAATTCTCCGCACGAAAACGGTGGCTCGATTGAGCAAGACTATGCATCCTGGCGATCATCCAGTATGATCGGATCGCTTCGTGAATCCCAGCGTTTCTCCTGAGTGGACTCAGCTAGCAGAGCATTTTCGGGCTGATAAAGCGGGTCATCGGTCTATAATGGCGCTGACACAGTTTGAAAATCGTCTCTTCTGTGCGAAAACCCGGCCGAGAATGTGCAAGCTGAAGCTTCTCTATGGACGTTCTAGACAGCTGAGTGACATGTGACCGACGCGAGCGGGGGAACACGACGAAGTCGACAAATCAATATGACATGTCAGTCTATAGGAAGTATCAAACGTTGAACGATATGACGCGAGCATGAGACAGAAAGACCAATCTTACAAGAGTGAGAGTGAAGGATACAGTCCTGTTCAGGGCGATGGGCCCTCCCGCGGCGCGAGATCCCGCACAAGCGGAGTTCATCGGAGTTGCGTCGCAAAGCTCTCCGCTATATTGCGTCTTTGGGTGCCGGACCCTGCAACCACTCTGCTGATTGTCCAGAGCCTGGCACCCCTTCTGCAGCGTTACAGCCTGAGCGCAATGCGGGGCGCGAGGGCTTCATCTAGCTGGGTGTATGTAGACGCAGGAGAGTAACGCTCAAGTTTTCGGGCTCTCCGTGGTGTCCACGGAGAGCCGGACGCGCTTGTGGCTGATCACAGTGCCACGCGTTGTATCACGTGGCCTCCGGCCCCTTTCGAGTCGCAACCACTTGTAGTCTCAGCCATGTCCTTCGTCAGCAGAGGGAACTGCCCAAGACAAGCTGGCATCACTCGTCAGGACTTAGAAATGACAGACGGATTGACGTCGAGCGCTTTTAGAGCAGGTTTCATCATGCAGGGAGCGCTAGGAAGTGCTGCGTGTGGACTCTGCAGGGCAGGAACAATAAGGCTCAGTCGTATTCGCTACATCGTTACGTTCCTCGCATTTTACTGAGAAGCTTCTGTGTTCTGTATACTCAACGTTGTATTTCGTCAATGTTCTTTGGGACGTCGTCTGGAATAAGATAATATGCATGCGAAGCATCAATACTCTTAGTAATTGTCTACCGACCTCAAGGCGTCTTCACATCCTTAACGAACCCAACCTTAAGCTTCATCTGGGGCTTCGTAGCCTCCTTGCCCATCGTTGGGTAGGTAACTCCAGCGACGTTCCAGACGATGGGCTCCTTGGGCAGCTCGAACGTGAACACAGGGATCAAGACCGCAAGTACGGCCTCTGCGAAGCGAAATGAGTGGAATCCACATTTACATATCAACGCCGACTTACTCATTTCGATTTGCGAGAACTTGAACCCACTATCCACAGAAGCAATCAGCAAAAAAAGACAAGACTAGGAGGTTCTGCGAAAACCGTACATGCACGATCTTCCGCCCCCGAGGAAAGTCATCCTGAAAATTCTAAGATTGTGCTCAGTAAATATTAGGATGTCACAACGTACAAATGAGAATATACACCCGGAATCTTCGCCTCTTCGATGGCAGAAGGCAGACCATTGATCCAGCGTTCGGGCTTCCACTCTAGTGCATCTTCACCCCAGAGCCCCTTGTTCCAGTTCGATCCATTGATACCAATGTGCACAACTGTGCCCTTCACAACAGGAATCTCGTTGAGCATTCTTCCGTCTTCTCCGCGAATGGGTTCCGAGAGGGGTAAGATCATGTCCTTGCGTGCCCTGCATAGGTTGCGGGTAAATGCCCTCTGTCAGTGACCAAAGTCCGGGAGTCCCCGGACGCAAACTTACTCGCGCATCAGGAGCATGGCAGGGGGCAATCTGCATCCATGGTTCAGCGTAGTACTTGCGAAAGCAAGTCCAGACGTACATTCTCAACGTTTCGCGACATACAGCATCCAGATAGGGCAGACGAGCGAGCTCGTCATACGGAATGTCGCCGTCATGGCTGGCTTCCACCAGTTCCTCACGCAGCTTGCGTTGGACCTCTGGGTGCTCTGCGAGTAAGTTCAGCGTCTTAGATAGGGCGTTCGATGTAGTGTCCATCGCGGCGAAGATCAAAGTACTATTCAGAAATTAGCCGGTGTGACACGAAACGAAACGACCTCACTTACCTCATTTGTCCAACTACCTCGTGGTCTGGCATCCTGTCTCCAGCAGCAGCATTCATATTTGCTTTTACTGAATGCAAACAAGTCAGTATTTTTCGAATGAGAGCGAAAACCCATATCGTACTGAGTACACTCAATATGTCTTTCCCCTCGGCAACCTGATCGGCCACAATTCCATCACCATCTTCGATGGCAGCCTTCCTGTTGCGGAATATCTCGTTGCATTTCACATCGATGACGTCGACAGCCTTGAGCAACGCTTGCACTCGAGCATTGGGGAATCGTTCTATGACCATACGGCGAAACGCAGGCGTGCCGTACTCAGAGAGGTACGGGATGAGACGCCGGAGAACTGGGAGCTTGGAGATGTTTGGTCTATCCAGCGCATGTTTTTCATTAGAGTAATCCATAAAAAGTAGTGACAAGTGGACATACAGCAGGGCCTTGATAGCATTACCTGTCGGCTCCGAGACGTCCTCCACGAGCGGATCAAACGAGTACCCCAGCCCTCCTTGTCCGATGAGCTCCAGAGCAGTACGCCCCATCCAGCCAAGTACGTCGAGTTCTTGTGGGCCGTTTCCGAGCCTAGCTGCCATCGCATGCTCCAACTATACCAGGAGTTAGTGCAAAATATTCGAAGAGACGGGAGAGACGGGAGTAGTATCAACCTTGTGCGTTATATTGTAAAAAACCGGGGTCAAGTGCCGCATGTGGTTGATGGAGAATACAGGATTAAGCAACTTGCGCTGCTTACGATGATGGTCGCCTGCGCATCATTGACTCCATCAATCAGCTAGAACGGGGTATACTGCGGATCGCCATACCCAAGGTGGACAACAGTCCGGGACCGAATAATAGTAGATTGCCCCTGCACATAAATCGTCAACATCTGTAGGCATGCGCGGCGTAGATCCAAGATAATTGCTCACTTAATGAAGAACGGTGGCTCTTCATATGCCTCTTGATCCTTAACGATAATATGGTGGAGAGCGAGCGGGTCAAACACATAAAGAATTTTGCTCTATCTTCGTCATGAGACTATCGGGGCGTAAATGAATCTATGCGTGTGGACTTACACCGAACATGCCTTGCAACTTGACAACTGTACCATAGTTCTGAGTAACGTCATGGTAGAAATCCCACTCGTGACGGCCATAGATCTGAGGAAGGTGACCTGAAATAGGGACAGCATGAGAAGCTACATACCAGCGTATAAACCAACATACCTCTCCATGATGACCTTGGCGGAGGCCCGGGGATGTTATCTAAGGGTGACTTCACTATAAATTGGCGGAGGACTTTCCATAGCAACCATGTTGCTGTGCATATGACGGCGCCCTCTAGCACAGACAGTACCGCGGACATAACGAACGCGGAGACTAATGCCAATCGAAGTCCATAGAAGTTCCATCAATTTATATGCCTTCGACAGCTAGCGTCACTGAGGTTCAAAGTCCGTCTGTGGCACTCAACGGAGTCGGCAGAGAAGATGACCGAAGTCTGGTGATTGGCAGTATGATCAAATTGCCTCGTGGATCGCACATTTGGTCATAGTAGCCAGAGTAGCAGAGGATCATCGAGTCGCTAAGTTAATCCGCATCAGAGCCACAAGACATAGGATAGGACAAAGTCACCACGGTCCACGACATGGTCCCACACCGGAACGCCGGAATCTGTACCTGGTACGTGAGGCAGAACTCTCTCGACATGTACAGTACAGGACGCAAGCGCTGCTTGACGCTCCGATAATCATGCGCCCGCGCAAGGACTGTATACATACCAAGTGACTTAGAAGCAGGCGAGCTCCGCGCCATCCCACGTCAGCAAAAAAAGGCGCGCGAAAGATCATTAGGGCAGCCGGCATACACCTCGCACGCGAACTTTGCCACTAATGCCAGCATCCTCCGCTCCGCGAATAAACTCAGAAGGAGCCGCACCGGGTCGCGCAGCATCGACCGTGCGTTCGGCATGTCCACAAATACGTACCTTCTGCCTGAACTGCCCTCGCAGCTGCGCCAGGGGAGTCCGGTACACCTCGAGGTCTCTAGTTTGTGGTCTCGCTAGCAGAATGCGCCAATCGGGACTAAGCTCCAGGTGGATCGCGGGTAAGTACATGCATGCCGAAGCTTCTCCCTTGATGTTCTAGATGGCCAAGTGATCAATGGAGGTCCCGCGACCGACGCGGGCGGGAAGAAGGATGACAGATTCGTCAAATCAATGTGACAAGGTCAAGTAGGAGATTGCGAATGGATGAATCAGAGAAACCATTCACGTAAATATCAAGTTGGCCGGCAAACTCCGGGCTGCGGAAGGGTACACCAGGCTCCGTCCCTATCGTTACTCAGTTTCTGTCACTTCCGCGACGTTGCTGGACGTTGATCTGAGTCTTGCCATCGCAATTTGTCCACGTCATCAAGTCTATAGAGTCTCCAGCCTCGATCTTTTCTCGCTGTCTCATTGATATGGTAGTATGTCTTGTGCTCAACCTCTCGCAGTAGCCTCGTCAATCACCGCAGACTAAATGTGGCCTGAGTCCTGGACCCCAACACTGCACGTCTCACGCAATATTTCTGGTCACTTTTGTGTCTACTTCTCGGACCTCAAGATTTTGTTGAGGTTAGAGAGTTTGTAGATCTAGGTGTGTGCTCGATCATCGGAGTCAGTTCAGCTGGGATCGACTACACGGTCAACCACATGGTGTTCGCGTGGTTCATGCCAGTTGCACTCAGCGGCTTGTTCTTTCCGGGATTTGACATGCCTGCTTCCCGCTTTCTTACCCAGTATATCATCACGCTCTCGTCTTCAGAATTCTTGGACTGTGGATGCCGACAACCCATGATGTAAATATCGGACGACGTCCTCGGTTCCCCAGTCACAAATGTACTACAGAATACGCAGACCTGTAGCTCTCGAAGCGCACATATGAAGATTTTTTACGTGCTCTTTATCACGGGTCCACGGGATCTACTGTCTCATGTGTGAATGTTCGGTATTATTTCTGTTCTTGCGTGGCCCAACGGCTCACGGCAGACCCAGTCGGTTTGACAAACCCTGCACCAAAAGACAACCTACGGAGGGCCGAGAGGTAGGCTTATTCGCCCGCAAATTGACTGTAGACAACTGTCCTTATATGAATCTCCAGCAGTGAATGTGGTGTAAAGCCAGTGGACCGATCGCAATTAGAAACCTGACTCTCCAATATGCGCAAGTGCTCATGACGTCAAAGTGAAATCTGCCGTGATTTCTATACACCCACACCACACTTCTATGAGCTGGTCGCAGTCAGGGCTTACCGCATCCGCACTTCATATTAGTTGAAGGCAATGCATGATGGCTTTAGATGATGTAACTTGTCAAGGTAACGGGTGCCGTCGTAGAGCCCGCATGGCCGCTCCCAGAGAGCTGTACGTGGTCAGTCACACTAGACTTCTAAGCATCCCGCAAAGTTCGCTGAATTGTTCCATGCTGATTGGGTCTCCTCCCGGGCAACGTTTTAAAAGATTAGCAATGATACGGTTGACCTGCAGTACTCTGCTGAGTTCTCTCGGACACACGACTCGATCTCCATATTCTCCGTCGTGATACTCATTATATCGCTTACCTACACCACCCCATGCAAATCAGTCACACGTAGCATGCGAGTGCACGAGGCACAGCTAGCTCCTACCCTGCGCGAGCTGTCTAGTCCCCCCTCATTGGATAGCATCCTAACCCTGCGTCTTGCGCTTGTGCAAATGACCCCGAAGGACTGCAAGACACCCTATTCAATATCAGTAATTCGTTCAGTGCTTCGTACGGACAGTGGCTCTCAAAAGAGGAGGTACGCGTAATCGCGTGAGATCTTCGATTTCAAGAGTCAAGCTAAGGGATGGTGCAGGTCAAAAAGTTCGTCTCACCACCGGCGGAAGCCGTTACAGCCATTACTTGGTGGCCTGAGGGGAGTGGCTTGAAGGTATCGAAATTCTCGCCTGCTAGCGATTAGTTAACTATAAGCGTGCCGGTTGGGAAAGCCAACGAGATGCTTGAGACGAACTTCTCCGTCTTCAAGCACAAGGTGACTGGCGCCCAGACTATCAGGACATTGCAATACTCCATACCTGCTGGATTTGAGACTTACATTGACTCCATACACCCGACAGTATAGTGAGTCGTATCTCGCCTATCTGTTGCAATCGCATCGCTTGACTAGACTACACCAGATTTCCTATCGAGATCTTACGTCCAATCTTCTCGACCTCGTGTTGACGATGCTGTACCGGCCTCTTGCTGCAAGAACTCTACGGGGTTCCTGCGACGCCGGCAAAGAAAATGTCTAACACACTTGGTGTTAGCGCTTTCGTAGATGAGTACGCAAACGTTGCCGATCTACAGGTATGCGAATTTGCGAATGAATGTCTGTTGCTATGCCCCGGCTAACATAGTACTCAAACGAGACATTCATGACAATGTTTTGCTCTGATCTGCCCTTGAGTCAGAACTTCACAGTACTATCTATCGCTGGCGGTATAAACGATCAAGCTCCTTCCGAGGCAGGAGACGAAGCTGTGTGCTACAATCCGAATTTGTCATGGATTGTAATAGGAACGGACATCAGCCGTTGGTAGAATCTCGATATCCAGTACTCGATGGGCATCGCATCTCTTGTCCCCACCACGTTGATAACTCCGATATTGAGGGGCTTATAAGTTATGAGGACATGCAGGACGGTAGCCGTCCACCCAGCGCCGTCTAAGTAAGGATCATGACGACCAACGAGGCCTAAGCATAGTAACCTTTTTGCGCCTAGAACCACAAAGGCGTTACAATCATCGAGACACCGCAGCTCAACACCTGGGCCCTTAGATCGTCACATTCCACTCGTTTACATACATTTACACATCACGTTGAAGAAATACAACACCGCGGAAGCCATCTCCTGCTCCGTCCACACACGAAAAAAATAGCCAAAATAGTCGCGAAAGTAGTCATGAACTCGTGCAAGACATCTCAAAAACAAACCCTCACCCTCTGCACCCTAGAGCCCAGAGCAGGTCAATACTTGGCAGAGCGTATGCTGCTCACTGCACCCCATCGCTACCTATGACCGTCGTCCCGATACGTGGGATCGCCCCGTCGGGCAAAGCGGGCAGGTGTACCCCTGCGTAGTTCGTCCCTTCGGTATCGACCCCATCATCATCTTGCGCAACACGCTTCTGCATGCCAGAGGAGCCCTCAACCCACGGAGCAGGTAGCGGGTAGAGCGCGCCATCGAGTGCGTCCATCCCGTCGTCGGATTCACTGGGGACACCGACAAGCTGCCGTTTCGAGTTCGCGAGAGGGATTGGACGGACACCGCCGTTCGAGCCGGGGAAGACCGGGCCGAGCGGGGTGGCAGTGGGCAAGCTCGAAGCAGATGACGCAACCGGAACAGCTGTAGCGGAGACGGGAAGTAGAGGGCCCCCTGGTTGCACACCGCCATTTGAGCCAGGGAACTCGATGTGCTCCACAGCGCGGCCGGACTTGTTCTTGACGGGGCCGAGCGGATGGAAGGGCAGCGGGAGTAGAGGTTGCACGCCGGCCCCAACAGAGGTGCTAGAGGGAGGGGAGGCACCGAGCGGCGCGCTAAGGGCGGGTGCGACAACGAGCAGGAGCGCAAGGAGGTAGGTGAAGGCGTGCATGGTTGATTCTAAACGCGTTCAAGTTTGTGCGAAGGGTTCTGATGAGTTGGTACTCGTGACTTGATCTTGTCGTGTATTCGTAAGGAACAATTAGGTGAACGGGGCTGAAGAAGAGTGGAGGGAAAACGTAGAGTAGATGTAGAAAACGAGAACAGGCTGTGAAGTGAAATCCCAGGTGAGTTGAGACGACCAAAGAACTGAGCACAGGGGTTGGACTCACCGACCAGCACCTGAATGGGGACGAAGACGAAACAACTAAGGACCCAGGAATCATGAAGTGCCGCAATGGCTTCTTATATACCTGATGCGGGTCAAGATCTTGCATAGCGACCTCTTCATTCGCGTGTATGCAACTGAGCTCATTGGGATCAAACAGAGCGAGCCCGAGCCAGTGGACTTGTCCCATTGTGGTTGCGCAATGCGCTCAGTCAGCGGGGCGGTGTGTCCCGTTGCCGCAGTTACTAGCACCGCAGATGTTACGACACAAAGTTGTTCGTCGCAAGCCGTTTCAGATGGGTGCGGGGCAGGGCACGGGTGGCGATCAAGAGGCGGTGCGGGCGGGCGCGCCGCGCATCAAGCGCACATCCAGTGCACGTGCGTGTAAATGTGTGCTGCATGACGGAGAGAACTAGAGCGCCGTGTGCACTGAGCGTTTGACAGAAAACACTCCGGCGGCAGAAATTGTACCCGGGCTCACGGAGACAGGAAGACAGGAAGACTTGAAATGTATGCTACGGTTCCATAGCAATACCCATGGGCCACCTCTCCCTTGTGCGTATCGATCAGCGCCAGAAGATGCTCTTATACGGGCGGGACATAGCAGGTGATACCAGCGGCAGACGATGACAAGATGAATCAATTTCAAGGACTCTACAAGCCGAGCGAAGAGGATGGGCAGCACCTTTTGCAGACCTCTCTTGGGACCCATTTATCAGGCCTTCCATTTTCGGTGACTGTCATTTGTATGTTCAAATTCTCGTTGAGTCATCTACCTCTGACACCACACCAGGGCGCAGGCAAGAACCCATTGATTTTGTTTGAGGCTCTCGTGCTCCTCAGGGTCATGAATTTTGGCCTGAGAGATCGTGCGTCCCTCTGTGGTCTTCAAAGGCTCACCAATGGTGAAAATCCTGGAAGCTTCTCCCGCCACGGCTTTGTGGGGCCTCGTATGATACCCTGTTGGGCGCAACACATTGCGAGAACACCTCTGATTCTTTTAACTGCCTGAGGAATGCGAGATACGAAGACCGGTACGCTAGAGTTCGGAACGCCTCGGTGCTTGCAGGATTGAAGGTGAGATTCTGCACAGTGCCCGACTGTCTTCTCGTCGTCTGGTGAGACTAACGCTCGTTCTACTTAGCCATTCGCGGATGATGACTCTCTAAGTCACTTCCTGATCTCACACGCGATGGGAGAACACGTGCGTCTTATATGTCAATGGCGTACTTTACTAGTGATCCGTCGCTTGAGTTTTCCATGAGATATTCCCGTTTCATTCTTTGCACTGCGGTGATGAAGACACCAAATTTGCGCTACCACGTCGACTAGAGCACGTACGCTTCTAGTTGCACTTGACATGAGTGACATTGAGCTCCACCGTCAGGATCGAAAAGCAGCTCATCACTATATTGGAGCAACATCCTGTTGCTGGAGCGGATGGCATGAATGATGAAACTCCAATGGGTCTTGACCTTGTATCCAGATGATCCGACAAAAGGTTGCCCATTGGACACTGGCAACGTCAATGATCTGATTTGTGAATTCCCAAGCGCATGTCTGCGATTGTGGACGATTCAAATGTCCACGGCACGAAGTGGCGGATGTTGAACGAGACGTATGGATACCAGCCAACGTGGCCATGTCTTAAATATCACTTCGCATATGAGTCTCTCATGACTGTTCTGACCGCCCGCTACAGTACCCACTGCCATTTGTTGGAGCGGTGTGTTCTATGTATGTCATACTAGTATGCATTCTGTCTGACAGACTCTTCGATCAACTTTATTATAAATCAGAAATATCTCACTCCTTGAGATCATCTCTGGCACTCCCAGGATCGATATCCTGTAACAACATTGACAAAGCTCTTGACCCATGTCATAACATGGCCTTGACATGGTTCAGAATCTCAGATCCATTGTACTCGATCTTGCTGAAAGATGCGATGGTGCAGCTCGCAGAAAGCCAGTCCGTCGCCGATTATCACTGCAAATAAATCTTCAAACTGATTGATGGTAGTCAATCGCTGGCAAATCGAGTCACATAATAGCATCAAGCGCTAACACTCCCTGCAAGTGCAGAAGAATGCGAGAGGTCAGGTGGTTTTACTGGCAATCTGTGAGAGGCCCGATAATTACACGCGTCGAGTCGCTGTATTCAAGGCGGATGTAACATGGACGTTCTGGTTACTATGGTTTGTACAATTTGTCTGTAATGCACATGAAGGTTGTTCGAAAAAGTTACTCCTTTCCTATCACCTGTTACCTAGGATAAAAACCAGATCAAAGAGACATCGACAAAAGGGAAACACGAAACTCTAATGAAAACGCTACTAGAACGTGTGAAACACCATTCACTACATCCCCTGCTCCACTTGTTGCATACAGATCACTCGTGACATTGCATCTGGTTCCGAGAAACCACGAAAGCCTCATTGATTTTTCGTGAGAGACAAGCGTAGGTTTCTGCAGCCATGTGTTCATCATGATTGCCACGGGGATGCTCGCGATGAGCGCACTTGCGACAGAATTTACAGGCTGGTGATCTGTAGTTCACGTTGCACGGCCGCTGTAGTCATATGTGGCGCGCATCTAAGGGTGCGTGTTGCCTTGAGGGTGATGTGGCGGGCTGACGACAAGAAGAAAGTACACATACAGGAACTGGGCATTGTGGATCAACACATCTGAAATAACTCGTGGACACACAAGGAAGTTTTCATATCAGGACCAAGGGAGACTGGGTCTCTTGACGCATACGTGAATGAGGCACATTTGTATCATGATATGTCCTACAATACTGTCAGTTTGAACCAAGGAAGTGCAAAGTCACCTCTAACAACCTGTCCGTGGTGAGGCACAGTCAAACAACCGACCATTCTCATACTACTTATCAATTGTACACAGGTACCTACATATCAACCATAGAAATCTCAATAAAGGGAAGAGTCATAATTCAGACGAATTCGCTACAGAACACTTCGTCGTTACATGCCCTAGCACACATACGACCTGTTACAAACGGTACAAAGTTAGCATGCGCCTGCCTATCATCCATCAAATGCCACAGTGGCGGCCAGGGTACTGAGGTCGCTGTCAATACTGGTGTAGTCGGGCGAACTAGTGATGTATATGGCGGCCAAGTGATCAGTGCCAACGAGCTCGGCGACAACGGCCGTCGGGACGGATGAAGGACCATCGTGTAATATCACAATCTGCTGGCTAGCAGGCTCAGTAGAGCTAATCACGATATCATCCGTGCTGGGATTTAGGTGTCAAGTCTAGAACCCGCTCAGACAAATGTCTGCTTACCTAAAATCGTCATAGAAAGTCTCCACGACGACAATGAAGTCGGCGATGCTAAAGTATCCGGATGTAGGATAATCTCCGGGGTTCAGTGTGACCTGTACCAACTATAAGATGCTTCTACTAGAGTGGGAGAGGTATGTCCATCACTCACGAAACCGTCGCCGCCGTTAATGGAGTCCTTTGCGAAATTAGACCAAGTCTCATACATGCTCAGATCTCCTTCCAAGCCAGAAACGTCGTCGAAGAAAATGCCATCCATGGAATAGGTGGATTCCCATCCAGCATACGTGCTAACGTCGGCCTCGATCGCAGATGAGACTCTGTTGGTCCTAGCAGTGTCAACGTAGCCCAGAAGCTTGACATTCGCAGCCTTCAACAGCGGGACGCAATCCTGGTAGGAGGTATCTGGCTGCGATCCCGCAGCGCCAGGGCCTGAGTCGGGGTTGACTATAACGTAGAAAGGAAGCGAGGGGTTGTTTGAGATACTGAAAGACCCGTTGCGTTAGGTGCTCGCAGAATAAGGTATGTCAACTTACGCGTTGAAGGCGTTCGTCCATGCAGGGCAAGCTCCGGAATCCCCCGAGATCGCCGGAAACACGTACAGGGGTAGCAAAATACCTGATGTTGCGACGCTCAGTGCACGAGCGAGATACATTCTGAGTACGAGATGACTTGGAACTTGTGATAGGCAAGATTAATATCTGGGTTGTTCGTTGTGCAGGACTCGTAGGTACCTCGAATGGATAATCTATCGTCGATAACTGCGTCCTTTTTATGCACGCTACCTGCAGGTGTTGTGTCACCGGAAGAGTTACAGCTGGTTTCATAACAATGGGCGAGTACACTCTAGAAAAAGTGCACAGCGGAGTCTGGCGGAGTTCAGGTATCTAGGTACAATCTGGTGGCACGACAGCACTCCCGCTAGATTGGGAGCGTGGTGAGACCTCCCAAACCTCCACGAGTGAGCTGACGACCATGTGTAAAGACTGGGAACATCGGAGTCTCCAGGGTTTTGACAAGGGTCAAGCAGCCCATGTAAGACAATGAGCTTAAACCTCGCTGCTTGGCGAAAACGACGAGCTGCTCATTGTCGAACATAAAACTCTCTGAGTAAGCAGATTGACCACCTCATAGGCACCAATTAGACCCTCGAAATATTCGCAGAACCCCTTATCAGGCCTTTTAGGTTTTGAGAACCCTTTACCAAGTTAACGAACCTCAGCTCAGGATTTCCGCTTTCCTCACTGCACGCTATAAGTACTGAAGCGTCACCGATGAGGATCTCGTGCGCTCGGCACGGATGCGGTGCTTGAACATCGTGATCCATCTACGTGCATTTTTTCGAGCGCACTCGCCGATCGATATGAAAGCAGCTCCAACTCTCATAAGAGCTTGTGTTAGTGACATACCTCGATGAGGCTTGTAGGACACATATGCATCAGGAAGAAGGAAGTGAACACGGGACAAGCAACGACAACGAAGAAGTTGGGCCGCTTCAGCCGGTCTCAAGTGACAAATTACACACATCCATCAGGAGCCGGTCGTCACTAGAGCTAAAAAGTGTTGATGAGTTGAAGCTATTCCATACGTCTTGATACTACAATATGCAGCTGTCTGCATGAAACCGACCAGCGTTGGTTGAATGGCCATTGCGAGTGGAGCTTCTTCATGTGGCTTCATGATGATATGCAACATATTGAAAATCCCAATTGGACCTCTCGTAAGGATGACATAGATGTTCAACCTTGAGATGATACTGGCTGAAATATGACAACAATTGTAAGTTCAATTCTCGCCGTTCAGCCAAGAGTTATACTCACGTCGAGATGCCAGATATGACGTGTTAGTCAATCACCAGGATGGAACTTACATTCCCGCACAAGTGTTTCAACACAAGATACAGATGATGAGGGTACTGAGACAGCTTTATCTTTCTCAGCTTTCAAGTAAGTGTACTGGAGATCGCTGCCACACAAGGCTTACAAAATATGTCTTGCAGCACGGATGCAGCTGTGCGAGACTGGGTTGCAACACAAGCACTCCCTGGCATATCCAATGCATCAGTTGACCAAATACTGGCGCTTTATCCCAACGACCCCACGCAAGGCTCCCCGTTCAACACAGGCACTGCCAAGTAAGCCTTTCCACATTTCAAGCAGCTTACCGCTCTCGAGTGACTTGGAATCTCAAGGTCTTCGCAGGTTCTTCCTCAATCGTACGTGGAACCACCAACCATTGTGGTCGTGGTGTACGTTGCACAGTCGTACTCCTGGTGCGTTTGACTGATTGGTGATTCATACAGTGAGCAAGTTGTATAAGGACCTGCGTGGTATAGGTTCAGTGAGTTGTTCGTTCACAAGCCAATGTCGCTCCCTGATATTCTTATAGGGAACGAGCACAGATTTATTCAAATTGTCCTGACCAAGAGAACCAACTGATTACTTGATCGAGTCTATTACCCGTGGTGACCCAAATAATGGGACTGAATTGCTCTGGTCTCACTGGGAAGCAACCTCCCCGGGCATCCTGACCATAACGAATGAGTCCGTGTCTTTCTCGACCAGAGATGATACGTTCAGGGAGGAAGAGATTTATCTGCTGGCGTCACTTCTTTCAGAGAGTCCCCAGCGAGGCGGCATCCGGGTAGTGGAAGGTCTGATGGGATGCGGACAAGTATTTACGGTCTCGGAGTATTGTATTGTGCTCGAATTATACACGTGGAACAACAGGAAACCAGTCTTCTCTAGTTCATAAACTTAACTAGATTCAGGGAGACGTAAGCTATGGTACACTTTGACAAAAATCTGTCGTCGAAGGGCGAGCTTCGGCTGTACATAAAGTGCAGAGCAGCCCTATCAAGCTTCATGGATTGACATGTTCGACAATGCTGCCATTTTCATCCAAGGAAGTGCAATGTTGCCTCTTCGAACTTGTCCGTGGTGAGGCACGATCAAATGAACGACCATTCTCATACGATTTATCAGTTGTACACAGGTATCCACATATCAATCATAAGATCTCAGCAAAGAGAACTTAGAGAAGAGACAGAATCCAGACGAATTCGCTACCAAACATCTCGTCGTCACATGCCCTAGCACGCACACGACGCCACCTGCTACAAACCTCGCTTCAACTGTACGGAGTCAGCATGCGCTTGTCCTTCATTCGTCGGAGGCCACAGTAGCGGCCAAGGTATCGAAATCGCTGTCGATGCTAGTGTAGTCGGGCGAACTAGTGATGTATATGGCGGCCAAGTGATCAGTGCCAACGAGCTCGGCGACAACGGCCGTCGGGACGGATGAAGGACCATCGTGCAATAGCACAACCTGCTGGCTCGCAGGCTCAGTAGAGCTTATCACGATATCGTCCGTGCTGGAATACAGGTGTCAGGTCTAGAACCCGCTCAGACAAATTCTGCTTACCTAAAATCGTCATAGAAGTTCTCCACGACGACTATGAAGTCGGCAATGCTAAAATAGCCAGATGCAGGATAGTCTCCGGGGTTCGAGTGACCTATAATATCAACTACTATGAGTTACTTTTAGAGTGGAAGAGGTATATCCGTCACTCACGAAACCGTCGCCGCCATTAATGGAGTCCTTCGCGAAAGTAGACCAAGTCTCATACATACTCAGATCCCCCTCTTGGCCAGAGACATCGTCGAAGAAAATGCCATCCATGGAATAGGTAGATTCCCATCCAGCACACGTGGTCACGTCGGCCTCGATTGCAGATGGGGCTCTACCCCCCTCAGCGGTGTCGACGTAGCCCAGGAGTTTGACGTTCGCAGCCTTCAAAAGCGGGATGCAATCCTGGTAGGAGGTACTCGGCTGCGATCCCGCTGCGCCAGGGCCTGAGTCGGGGTTGATTACAATGTAGAAAGGAAGCGAGGGGTTGTCTGAGATACTGAGAGATCCGTTGCGTTAGGAGCTATCGGAATAAGGTACATCAACTTACGCGTCGAAGACATTTGTCCATGCAGGGCAAGCTCGGGGATCCCCCGAGATTGCCGGAAACACGTACAGGGGCAGGAAAATGCCTGATGCTGCGACGCTCAGTGCATGGGCGAGATACATTCTGAGTACAAGATGACTTGGAACTTGCGGTAAGCAAGACGGATAGCTAGGTTGTTCGTTGTGCGGGACTCGTAGGTACCTCGAATGGATAATCTATCGTCGAATGCTGCGTCCTCTTTATACACGCTACCTGCAGGCGCTGCGCCACCGGACGAATTAGTTCTCATAGGAGCTAGTGTTAGTTACATACCTCGATGAGGCTCGGAGGAGACATGTGCATCAGGAACAGGGAAGTAAACAGAGGACAAGCAACGACAACGGAGAAGTGGGGCCGCTTCAACCGGTCTTAAATGACAAAATGCGGATATCCATCGGGAGCCGGTCGTCGCTAGAGCTGAAAAGTGTTGATGAGCTGGAGCAGCTCCATCCGGCTTGAAACTGCGATATGTAATTGCCTGCATGAAACCGGTCAGCGTTGGTGGAACAAACATTGCGAGTGGAATTCCTTCAAGCAGCATCATGACGATATGCAACCTATTGAAATCCCGAGTGGACATAAAATCCCTAGTGGACCTCTCGTAAAGAATACATGGGGTAATATAGATGTTCAGTTTTGAGCTGATACTGGCTATACTATGACGACAGTCGTAAGTTCAGCGTTCGCCGTTCAGCCAAGAGTTAGACCCACGTCGAGATGCCAGACATGACGTGCTAGCCAATCACCAGGATGGAACTTACATTCCCGCACAGATCTAGCTCTAGAGCACAGTGTGTGCAATAACAGACGTCACCCTAGAAGAAGACGATATGCTTATAGTATTCTGGGGTCGATGTCAATTTCGAAAGCCGTGGGACTATAGAATGAGGTCGCGACGAGTACTGATGCTATTCTTATTTGTACGACTAATCGTCGCCGACACAGCAACAGTTTCAAGCTTGTGTTACCTATAAGCAAACGGAGTGTCAATCTCAAAATCATAAAAGGGTATATGGGTGCATACCCGAATATAGTATGTCAGCTGTCCGAGACGAACCTCATAGTATGCGTGGATAGTGCGCCTCTTACGTCTCGTGGAGGTAGGGCATCTCATGCCGCATTTGATACGGATGGGTCCAGAGAGCTCTCACGATGTTAAGCTCGTTCAAATTGCAATATCGTACTCAGCGTCGAGAGAGAGAATACTTCTTGATCAAAGCTTCACCAAAATTTGTGAGCGGTCGGTGCAGGCCCACAGCCCAACCCAGTCATACCTTCAGCATGATCATTACGGGAACACTCGCGGTGAGCACACTCACAACGCTGTTCATGCGCAAGGCAGAGTGCTGGTGCAGCTACAGTCGTGCGTAGCACAGTCTGATGAGTGCATACACATGGTGCGTAGGGCTGCAGACGGTGTAGCAGAAGTTATACAGCATACGTGTAAACCCTGTTAACATTGTTGGTCAGCAAGAAATGTACCACTTCATTGCACGTACCCTGAGCTTGAAACTCGGAACGATGAGCGACCAGGCATCTTGATGCCTCCGGGGTGGAGATGAATCAGTGGTATAGCAGTGACCTACACCACAAATCAACCGAGCGCGGAGTCATGAAGGGACTGGTCTGACTACGACGCCTAATAATCAAGAGAACATATCGAGGGTGCCTCTGCGTTCAAGATATAAGGTATAGCGCCTTCAGACAGCCCGGAGCTTGAGCTACCAGTTTCAGACTACCCAACAACACCGATGGCGAGCGGCGAGTACTTGGCCGGATAGTCGTTCACATTCTCGGCACGTGACATGCTAGAACGTGTCAGTCGGTCGCGTTGCGCCGGCCGCAACACCGACGCAATGCCGCCGTCGTCCACATTACCTGCCTGACATAGCGTAGAATGTTCAGACATGCGCACTTGTCGCAGGCACTCTGAAAGGTTCGCTCTAGTGTGCACGCCCGAATCGCAGCCCATCAACCCGATGGTAAGTATGCTTCTACTAGAGTTGTCCAGCCGCTCTGCCGTGCCGTCACATAATGCAGTCTCGAACATGTTAACAATCATCCATAACTTACATTTATGATATTCCGCCATGAAAACAATCTCACTCAGTAGCATGCACATGTCCGGTGCTGGCAAATGTGCGATGTAGACTTCACTTGCTTTGCGCATGTCCTGCCTGACACTTCTAGCAGTTGAATCGGTGAAGGTAGACTGCTGAAATCAACTGAAATTGTCGGCGCAGAGACTAATAGACACTCTCAAGTGTACGATCAGCTCGCCTACCGGTGCCCAACTTGGGCCTCTCACTGCAGCACATCTGCACCCAGTGGACGGTCCAGTGAACGGGTATCAATGAGAAACCAGCAAATCAGATACACGTATTTTAAACTCCGAATACATCGTGACTAAACCCCGTATGTTTCACTTGAAAAGAAAGAGCCAATCAACTGGCCGGCTTGTTGATTTCTTGTTGTGCTTGGCCCTTGTCATGCTGGATATTGCCTGAGATAATTGAGATTACTTGGTGAGCCGTGTGTTCGATAAGAAATGCTTGCATCCATGCATTACCCGATATCTCCTGCTGCTTATCGCCGAAGACTGCGCCAACGACGGCATCTTTCTTGCCCTGTAGGCGATCGATGGTGCCCTCAGCGTACTGTTTTGCCTGAGCTAGGTTGTATTCGGTCTCGCCCTCGGCATGCTCTTGCTTTCCGGAGTGTTGCCAAGTCGTCGCGCCAGTCAGGTCGCCGATAGTCTCGACAACGGTGCCCTTGAGAGAGTGGTACTGGCCGGATGTCTTGCTGCCATAGGAGAGTAATCAGTACTATGCGCCTTGCGGACGCACGATGATTGAAGACTTACGTGGGCTCGCTGACGGTGTTATTGTTGTTGTTGTCCGACATGATGAGATATGTGTGTGGCACAAAAAAGGAGGAGTATAAGCGTTTGGGTGGTTGCGAGCGTTCTTTTGTTAATATCCTAGCAGACAACGCTGGCCTTTATATACGCAGCATTCGGCTCGTCGGACCTCGCTAACTCATCACATCCGGGGTTGTTCCTAGTATAACAAAGCAATTGACCTGTGGAGACCAGGGCTCTGACGTCGAGCGAACATGTCATGACGGGCCGACGTCATAGCGCAGCACTGCCTAGCATCGCCCAGGCGTAGCGACGACGAGGCCAATAGCCTTAGATCTGATCACACGCCAACGGCCCGGGGCGTGACGTCATTTCCCTTTAGGGAGTACCACCAGAAAATCATCGATCAACGAAACCACGTCCTCGACCTATATCAACTCGACCATGTTGCAAAGCACTCTTCAGAACTTCCTTCCTCAAAGCTATATTTGACCGGACGGGAGAAAAGTCGATGTCGTTATAGGTGCGGTGAAAGGCGATCGTCAACAATATGGGGCTTGCCGAATAGATTGTGCCGTTGAATGAGTCCATACTCTCATCCCCACATACACCGAGGGTGTGTACATCCCGCTTCGTGATCACGTCATATAGTGAGATTGATACTATAGACATAAGTCCAACTTTACCAGCTGCATAGACCATCAGCGCTCGGCATGCGTACAGACTCATGTGTTCAATATACTCACGAGATTCAGATGGTGGTCCAATGCAGATGCAAGCCGTGGAAGAATACTGTCATCGAGCTTGTGCGGAGCGCTCTCCCGGCACTCCGCACATATAACGTCGTCTAGAATGCGTACGCGAGCCTGCAGGTTCTTGACAGTGTACCCACAGGGGCGTTTCGTCAGCTCTAAGAGTAAAGCTTTGCAGAATTCATCCTGCCGCAACGAGATTGGTGCATAGACGCAACATTCGCATTCATAACCGGCTAGCAGCCAGTTCATGTACCAGTGCTTGGGATCGGGACTACCCGGTTGAAGCATGACTACTTCTTGATACAGGATGAAGCTGAGGGCTGTTTTGACGCATTGAGACTGGTATGCCAGGAGACGATATAGATTTTCGGGGGAGATGTACGACGAGACCTTGCCATTCTCCCCGAATATATCTTCCTGCAGAGAAAGCTCCGCTAACTCCTTCGCTTCCTGTCGCAGGTGCAGTTTGCATACGACCTCAAAGGCCTCGAGAGGATACCGGACAGCCCATCTCTTCGCCAGGTCGGGTCGCAGGCGTCCGCTCGCACCTTGCATGTCGTACTTTAGCGCTGCTTCAAGGACAGCGACGAAATGGTCAAACTCGTCTCTGGCAAGTGCCGTCATGGGGTAGCAGAGCTGGAGTAGCGCGTTCAGGACCTTGGCTGATTCCGACATATCGACGACGGGGAGATCTTCCGCGTGTAACCCAAGTTCAGCTGCTTGTGGGAGGGAGAACATGCCCTCGAAGACAGGCGACGCTTCGGCGAGGATGGTCCGGGGTACGCGGAAGTCTACGTCGTCGCATGAGCGGATTATGACGTCTGCACTAGGTTTTGTGAATGGATGCGCAAAATTGGGAGTTGAAGCCATGTTGGTCATGAGCCTGAAGCAGCCGATGTGAGCTTGGAGGAGGGTTTGGGAGAAAAGCTCTAAGAATGCGGATGGTAGCTGACAACACAAACTTGGCCGATCGGATCTGGACGGAAGCGCCCGTGGTTGCAAGTAGAGCCCCTGACAATCATAGTAATTCAGTCGAGGTTGAATGTTGCGTCGAAATGGTATCATAGCATTCTCAACACGATAGGAGTACGCCTTATCAGGAGAAGACTAATGCACACGATGTACGACTCGGCGACGCTACCTTCCAGAGGTACGATTCATGGCCCACGATCCACGAGCACTCTATCACATGCCAGTGACTCACGACATGCACAATCCTAGAGTAGACTCTCAACATCGTTGAACGTTGAAGACTGGCCTGCTATCCATCGAAGCAACTTTGGCGGAGATGCATGCGGTAACATGGGTCTCCGTGATACGAACTATAGCAAGGGACACTGGGAAACCTCCGAGTCGCTGATGTACTGCGTCGAGACTTGTCAGACATGCTCACCTAGCTCGATCACCACGGCGATGGCAGATTAGACTGTAGCCTTGGTGTTATCCGAATGTGCTTCAGTTGAAGTCCCACGTAGATTGTACCCGCTCAGGATTGGGCTTCAGTAACTGCAAAGGAGTTTGAAGACGCGCCTACAGACCCTCTTTGTGGCTTTCGGAGAACAGCTCCGACAAGGCTTCATTCGTATTGTCAGTTCAAGTTGTCCGGCGTATCCAACAAAGCGTGTGATACGTATGTCTCGTCAACTTGAAGACGTGTCAATCCTATGAACCCAACAGCGTCATTGGATCTCTCACTCACCTGTAGCATGCACAACATAAGTAAAATTCGACACAAGAGACTAATAACGACGTCGGCAGATAGCAGTGCCGTGGTGGAGCATGCGACGGTTCCGAGTTCGTCTTGCTGTAGTCTAAGCGTCGTGTAGCATATGTGGGAACACTTCGTCGGATATTGCATCATTGTCACTCCCCGACCTCTTGCCACCCGTCAGGACTTCAAGTTTGCTCAAAGTATGCATGTCTCACTTGGCCTTTCTGCTTAAGAGCGGAGTGATAGTAGTCCGACATGGTGTGAATTCATGCTTAAGAGCTCCGGGAAGGTGCCGGGTGCCAGGTCCATCTCGATTGCATAGAAGGGATCTTGCCTTTGCCTAGCAGTCGCTGTCCATCAGGTTGTTATGATACCTATGATGTCTGCTCAGTCAGAGTGCAGTGGACTGCATTAGCAACAGAGGCGACAGTCCGTCATATGAGAAATCAAGATGCGACTACTGACACGATGTACTAGTTATCGCATTACGCTAGTCGCATTCACAGTACTTCTCCCGCAGGTCATATCCGGCAGGTTGTTGGGTGATAATGAGTAAACAGACTACTCGTCGCTGCAGGCTGCTCAAAATACCTCTTGAGTTGTTTATGCGGCGTTTCCGAATACGAGCGAAAGGCACTTCGGCGCAGTCTTTGTGGTACTGCCTGGCCCCTTTCTCGGAAATCGCAGGGAACGTAACGGCTGTGAACGATCTGTAGACACTATCAGATAATGCACCGAGATACAATTGTCGTGACAGTCGCTATTTCTAGTTGATTACTCTCCCAGTGAGCTTCTAGCACATAAGTTGACGCCAAAGTCAATAATATTGGTAAATGGATAAGTCAAACGGTTCGCAACAGCAATGTTAAAAGTACAGCGGCAGCATATATGGAAGTAGAATGCTTCTCACCGGTCTTGTTCGCTAGGAGAATGTCACAGATGATGACGCTTGCACGGTGTCTCAAGAAGATGTCGAACACAACATTGTCAGCTGATTCGCCTTCGGTGATGGACAAGACTCCAGGGAGGCAAATCGGCGCATGGGTGTTCAGTGCATGCATGGCGCATCTCTGATCGTTCGCGCTCCATCCGCATTCAGCGACACTCGCAGCGCGATATCGTGCCACATTGGCTCCGGGTTTCATATGCAGGGCTTCTGCGATCACCTGGTGCACCCCGTGCACGATAAGATATGCCTCCTCTGAAGACATGCCTCATGTCCAAGCGACTCGAGATGCGATATGCACACCGAGCGCGTAGGATGCATCATCGAAACTGCCGACAGTTGATGCAACGCCTTGTGTGCTATCGACCGTGTCCCTCGTCTCGCCTCCTCGAAGTGGTAGGCGCACATACCGGTATGTATCGGGATTTGCACGGTATGGAATCAACGTGCAGGCGTGATCGAAAGTAGCGTTTCCAGAGAAGTCATCCTACATAGGGCTAAAACCGCACCTAAGTGGGCGGATGGAAGAGTACGAAGCACCTTTTCCTCGTGAATCAGAAGTGTAGGCAAGATCACGCCACACACCACAAGTGCATGCTCATATGGCTGCTCTTACCATGTGTCCACATTGCTTTATCAGGTGGTATTGTTGACCGCCGGGGCGAGGTCGAGATGAAGTAAATTTCTGTACTCATTCATGGCTTCAGCACGTCACAATCCTTCCTCTTCGCGCCGGAACTGGTCTGGTTGGGGTACTCTTTGGCTTCTAGTTGGTCAGGAGGCACAGATGCTTCGTTATCGACGACGCTCGTATGTAATCAGAAACAAAAAGGGTGCCGAAAAACCTACCAGAGCTTCACAGCTCCGTAACGGGCAGAACACCCCGCTGTCGAAGCAACTCCTGGCACAGAGAAGGCTTGGTCGTCGCGAGGGTAAGCCACAGTCGCCATGAAGCACAGAAGCAAGTCTCGTTGGAGTTGAATACCACGGTCCGGATGCACCGACCTGTTGAGCTAGCCTCCTTACGTCCTACAACTGTCCACCCTGTGCCCGACGTCAGACAAAGCGAGCCTTGGAGCTTACTAGGCTCTAGACTCCCTATTCAACAACCGATCACGCACCGGATGATCCGAGGAGAGTAAACGGGTCGAGACACGCGATTATTGATAAGGAATTGCACGTTGATGTCGCGGGCCGGGGAACCATTGAAGTTTGAATGGTATATGGGGAGCGAACGAAACGTGATGATATTCCTGATTAGGGGACAACGACAGGGCATGCAGTACAAAAGTATGATAGCAACGTGAGGTTTCGCAATGATACGAGCAGACTGATGTGATTGGGTGTCGCTGACAGGACTGCTATCGTCACTTAAGTGTCCAATGTCGCCACTGATACGGATAGATACCACACCTTCAGGCTTGCAGTGGTTGTACAACATAAGCATAAATCAACTCCGGTTACCGCGCCCTCTTAGCGCTCATGACTCTAGCGTACGACTCTGCGAGCGGATTCCTGGTGGCGAGGACCGAGAGGTGGGTGCTGAGATACGGCGGGGGGAGAAGCGGGTGGATTGTCTCGAGGTGTGCCGTCTGTTCAATGGGTGGGAAGTGCGAGGAGAACGCCACGGGCGTGCGCGGCGGCGATGGAGTGCTACGGAAGGCAAGGTTCGACAGCGCAGCCAAAGAAGATGAGGATGTCGACAGTGTCCGCTGCCGATCATGATTTGATCGGCTGAGTTGGGAGTGACTGATGGAAGGAGGTAGCGGAGCGGTTGCGGTAGAGAAATTGGAAGATACAGACGTGCGCCGCAGGGAATGCGGGCCCGTGGGGGATGCAGAAGGGGCGTTCGGGCTTCCGGAAGCGGCGGAGAACGTGCTAGGCGAGCGGAGGTGCGCGCTAGTCGGTGAAGAATTCGTAGACATCTGTGCGGAAGCGTTATCGGAGGTGACAGTGGTTAGCGGGGCAAGGGGCGAGGGCTTTGCTGCATACGCGGGCCCGAGGCCGTACGATTGGCCGCGGATCAGCGGGTGCGGGCGTAGAGGAGCAGAGTCCGCACGGTGGATAGAGGGAGGGCGAGTCACTGCTTGCCGCTTGGGGTGAACGTCGGGAGATCTACGCGGCGGCGAATGCGTTTCTGACCGTGCTCGTGCAGGTGACGTAGGCTCGGGCTCGTCGACGCGGACCTCGGGCCGGGACGGCTGTTGCTGCCGGACATCGCCCTGGATGTGTTGTGCTTTGCTCTGCGCTAGCTGCTGCTGCTGTACGAGGTGCCACGCCTGCTGCTCCGCTGCGTAGTCACGTGCGGTTGGAGGAGGGGTTGGTTGTCGGCGGTCAACCTGGGGAAGGGCAGGGGTAATTGCACGTGGTGTGGGGAGGTCGTCCCTCGCAATTCCGTTGGGACGAGCATTGACGAACTGTGTAGTGGATTTGTGCGGTGGCGGTGATTCGTCTGTCTGTTCTGTGTCTGAATCTGCGCTGGGTGTGGCCGCGCCACTCTCGCTCGAAACCCAGCCGTCGTCGTCATTCTCTGACGGACTGGACAGTCTAAAGTCTGCCTTGCCCTTCCCTGTGGCTGGCTTTGCACCGGGACCTTGGGCGATGCGGTGGAGAGGTGTTAGCGCGGGTGCCATGTGCTCCCGCGAACGGCGGAGAGCACTGTTGCTGCGAGGCAACGGTGATTTAGTACGTGTCGCTGTCTGCTGCAAAGTGCATGGGAGCGAATAGCGTCAGAAAAATGTCTACTTCCAATCGTAAGAAGGTAGCGTACCTCGTGGAGATTGTGTCCGTTCTTCTTGGGTTTGTCCGCTAGATTACCAGAGGACGCGTCGCGCTGGGTCAAGTGAAGATTCAGACCGATCTTGGAGGAGCCGCCAGAGGCTGAACGGGCATGTGTGCGGGTCTGCCCGTTCGTTGTGCGCGGGACGCGTGGTGCCATGATAGATAGGGATTGGGGATTGTGTCGTCAACTGCGCAACTTCCGTCGACAAGAGCAAGAAAGAACACAGAGGATTATCAGGAACAGACAAGCAATCTAAGAAAGCCGAAATAAGGCTTTGCAGATCGCTGTCGGCTCAGCGGGTTGAAGTGCGAGTCACCAGCCGGGCTGCGGCGTCGGCCTGGCCACCGGATCTCGAGGGCGCAAAGCTGGTCGAGATCAAGCAAAACGGTGCTGAAAACTCAGCAGAGTTCGCTGGCCAAGTTCAGACCAGAGATTCGTCCAGAGGCAGTGCGATGAAAAACTGGAGACCGTTCGAAAAACGCAAAACGAGCGAGAGGTCGGTGACGCGGGGGCAGCGGGGTGCTGCGTCCGGGGTCCGATGGACGACGGTTGTCGCACGGCGTCTATCTCATCTCCTGCTGCCTGAATAGGCATCCAATCACGTGTGGCATATTTTCTCTGCCACTTTCGGACGCACTTCAATCGAAGACCACAATTGCTGCTCATCCACTTGTCAGATCTCGTCCGCGTCGCCGTAGCCAGCCATGGAGAGGGTTCAGTTTCAGCAGGAGCAGGTGCGTGGCGAGCGTAGTGATACTGTCCGACGGACTGTTGACTACAGATCTTGTTGCAGATGCTCGCTGAGCTGAAGGACCTAGTAAACAAGGGCCTCTTCACTCAAGTGCGTTACTCTCTGGGTGCATCGAACGCTCGCGGACTCACACCAGCGCTATGCATAGAAAGAAATCAAGCAGATTATGATCAAACGCACGGCGTTCGAAACCGCACTCGTACGGCGTATCCCCCGGAAAGCCGACTTCCTGCGATATGTTGCCTATGAGATGCAACTCGAGGCACTGCGCAAAAAACGTATCGCACGGCTCAGTACGTCTCGCACATGGTCAACGCCACACTATATTAATCTTAAGCGAATTAGAGCCCGAACGCGCCGCGCCGTCCATCTCGGACTATGCCCTCGTGCGACGGCAGTTCCATATCTTCGAGCGTGCGCTGAAGCGCTTCAAAGGCGACATCGGACTATGGGTCCAGTACATCCAGCTTGCGAAGAAAGAAGGCGCACGTGTGCTCGTAGGTCGCATCACTGCCCGGTATGTCTCTACCGTTGCCTCCTCTCTCTGGAATTTCCGACGGCGGTTCTCATTTGGAATTCACAGAGCTCTACAACTCCACCCACATGTTCCCGCCCTCTACATCCTCGCCGCCGCACATGAACTCTCGCACCTTTCACCAGCAGCCGCGCGTGCCCTGCTGCAACGCGGGCTGCGCCTGAACGCGGAAAGCGCTGCGCTTTGGCGGGAGTATGTCAAGATGGAGCTTGGTTTCGTCGAGGGGCTGCGCCGCCGCTGGGGTGTTCTCGGAATTGACGTCGGCAAGTCCGAGGACAAGAAGGGTAAGGGTCGGGAGACGCAGGATGTGGATATGGTGGACGAAGGGGACGAGGAAGGTGCGCGGGTTAAGGAGAGGGTAAGGATGGAAGGGGAGGCAGAGGAGGAGGGCGATGAAGGCGAGCTGGCACGGAAGGCCGTTCTCGAGGGCGCGATTGTCAAGTCTGTCATTGACAGCGCGGTAAAAGGTACGTTCCAGTTGTTGGTAATCACTGTCGAGCTTTCTGACAAAAGAGGGGGATTGTGTAGCATTACCAACACCTCAACTCTTCCAAACACTGCATGAGCTCCTCGCCTCTTACCCCATCCCACCTGCACTCCGTTCATCCTTGCTCGACTACCTGCACGCGCGCCTCCGCGAGACACTCCCTACCGATCCGCGAGCTGCGAAGCTTTCCGCAACGCGCCATCTCACGCCAGAGCTGACTGGGTCAGAGCTTGTCGACCGTCTCCGGGAAGCGAACGAACAACTTTCCGGTGCGGTGAAAATTGCAGGAGAGAAAGAGAAGGAAGGCCTAGCACGGGTATATGCCGAGTTCGTTGAAGAGTGGTGTGCGAAAGATGTAGACGAGAGCTTGGTGTGTTCCCTCTTCTGCAACTCACGCTTACTGGCCCCGCTGACCGCAGCTGCGACCAGAAAACCTATCTGCTGACTTCTCTACACCTGCTTTCCAAACATACTCTGTCCACGTCTTCGCCTTCCCCAACCCTCCTCTCCGCGCACGTTCGTCTTCTCACGTCACATTCCCCCCTTCACAACTCTCTTCCCTCTTCACATAATTCCCCACCCAAAATCCTCCGGCTCGCCGAGCGCTACACGTCCCGCACATCCGAGAGCGCGCCGGTATGGCTAGCGCGGCTGGACGCGGAGGCGACGCTCTCCGCTTCTACAGACTCCGAAGACTCATCCGAGGCGGCCCAGAAGAAAGAGCGGCTTCAGCGCACGTGGGCAGAGGCGCGGACGCAGGTGCGTGGCGAGGGGCTCGCGGGTGTTTGGCTCTGGGGGCTCGACCGCCCAGAGGTTGTGGGTGCCAGCCCAGAGGAGCAGATTCCGACCCTGGAGGTGCGTGTATCCGTTGATGTGCCGTGCGGCCCGCGCTGATAATGATGTTTCGTTGTCTTCATTCCCATTTCATTTCACTCTTCATTTGGCCCTGCACGCACACACCGCGCTGCGATTGTGCCTTGATGATGCTCGCTGCTGTGCCTCGCAATGTGCCCTGGCCACGCCGTTGCCGCCCACGCGGTCCACCTCACCTATTTCACGGCCCCCACCCATCGCCACCCACTAATTGCCCTCCATATCACGTCGCTCGCGCGATATCACAACACCCCACATCGCGCTTCGCCAACCCATCACACTGTGCGCCCCGTCACCGCGTACTCGCCGTCGAGCCGATTGCCATCCACCCCATCTGGCCGCCTCCCGCCGTCCGCTGACCTTCCGCCCGATCGCCGATCGCGCTGTCACCGTCCGGCATCCGGCCCGCAGACGCTCCTGCACACGAGCAAGCACATCCCCGACGCAGCCGCGTGGCGCGAGGTGCACGAGGCGCTCCGCCTGCGCCACCTCCGCGCGCGCCCTCTCGCGGCGGGCGTCGACGCTCGGATTGCACAAGTGCGGAAGCTCGCCACGGAGTTCCTCCCGAGTGCGCGCGTGTGGGCGGCCGTCTTCGCGCGTGAGGCGGGCGAGGACGCGGATGTAGACGCGGAAGCAGCGGGCGCGGAGAGCTCACCTGTTCCCGAAGCTGCGGCTGCGGTTGTAGCTGCGGGTGAAGAATCACGCTCGAGAGGGGGCCGGGGGCCGTCACATTCGCATCCTTCGTCAAGTTCGACGGGCGACGCCGAGGCGGATGCGCGGGTGCTCGCTCTGGTGTATTCGTACTGGCGGGAGAGCCCCGGCGCGGGTTCGGACGCTCCGCTGGCGTATGCGCGCTGGCTGCTTGCGCACGGGAGGGGCAAGGACGCGACAAATACGATCCTGCGCGCGCAGCCCGCGCTGGAGGCGTCCGAACGTCTCGAGCTCGAGCGGCGCTGGCGCGCTGTGATCGAAGGTGGTGAGGAGCAGCAACCGGATGAGGACGATGCTGAGGTTGGAGGGGATGTGGATGTTGATGCGGGGATGGATATCTGATTCCTCAGCATGGTGTCCTACATGGTTAGACCCCTGTGGGTGTCAAAGGCATTGATTTATAATATTCCTTGATCTGGCTGCCCATATACTTGTAACTCGCAGGCTTGTGAGATTGAAGTTCAGTCCAGGAATTGCGTGCTGGGTCGCTTCTAGGCTGTGTGCCGTCGTGTCTGTTGCTGGCGTGTGAATCACCTCAGCTTGTAGTTGTGTCGCAGCTGATGCACGCTCCATACATGCTGCGATCGCCGGTGGGATCGTAGGGTGTGCATGTGCAAGTGTCGTGCACTCGCGCTGCCTTTGTTCTTGCATCTTACGTTGGCGTCATCTCTGAGAAGTATGTACATGCATGTGTATTAAGATAAGTACACATTGAGATCAGCACATGATTGCTCCATATGCCGTCTCCGGAACTGCGACACAACAGGTACATGGATGATTGCGAGTAGCGTTACCAGTCAAACCAGCACGGGGCACCGTGGAGACCGCAAGTCTTCCGGCTGGAGTGAAAGCGCGCCAAATACTCTTGTATGGGGTAATTGCAACGAAGGTCGCTCTAGAAGGTTTCTCTCGGTACGTATGTAATCCCGTATGCCCGTTGACACGAAATCCAGATGCGACTATAATTGTTTCGTAGTTGATGCACGTTTTGCAGGCGTGCAAAAATAGCCGATCGGGGTGACCGTCTCGAGCTGCCACCGCTACGTACCATGAACTGTCTGAAAGACATCATAGTACACGTATATGACAAGCCGGCGATTTTGTGCATTTCGGTAGTTGTGTACTCACAGGTGTGCTCTATAGCTGTGAAGACGACGGGCACCAGCGGGCAACTGAGCTGGATCGTCGACAGCAGCTCAGCCTCGGAGCACGAGAACGCCGGTGCCGGTGCGGCTGACTAAGCACGCTAGTTTAGGCAGATCGGCGACGGCGATCGGAGCCAGATATGGAGATGCCGCCGGCGTGTTGGGACACGGAGGCCGGGAGCCGACGGGTGAGGACCGCACCGATGATACACAGCGACACAAGTCAGGCTCGGGTCGTCGCGTCGACGTGTCTTCTGACGACGATACGGTGTGTACGTGGTCGACTTCTGGTGCAGTCCTGCTGCTTCTGGCGTGCGGGTGCACGCACAGGGTTTAGGCGGACGGTTGCGGCGGGAGAGGGCGCTGCTGCGCCGGGTGGCGCAACACGTATGCAGTATTATTAGTGTGGATAGCTTAGTCGCTGTGGCTTCGATTATCTACGAGCACTTACAGGCTGTTCCATTGTGGAGGCATGTGCGTGCACGCCCCTGAGGGTGGCAGGCTGTGTCCGTCCGAGCTGTGGTTTGGCTCGCCAGGGCCAATGGGCGTCGCCATGGCGCGTGGATCAGCGTGTGCGTGTGCGGGCGCGTGCGTGATCACGTCAACGTGCGAGCCGGGGACGAGGACTGGTGTGCTCGTATGTACGGGGACTGGTGCAAGAATGATGTACACGGCCGTGCGTGCTGCGTGGTGGGCACATACGCGCGTGGCGACACTTGGATCTGCGGCGTGCGGCTCGGCGGCTTTGCGCGGGCGCAGCAGATGGTCGGGGAGGCGAGTCTCAGCCGGCGGCGAGGACGATTGGGTTGGGTGACAGGGAAGCGTGCCGGGAATCGAAAAGAAGCCAGGGTTATGGCAGGAGGCAACAGGAGCAACGGAGAATTTGCGTGCGTGCGAGGATGGAGCGCGCGAGAGGGGCAACCGCCTTTCACGAGCGCGAGCTGGGCCGCACCCAGGCGCGCGTGCACATGGCCGTGGACGTGAGCATGTGGAGGCGGGAGCCAGATACCCCGCCCCACGCATCGGCGTAGCCAACCTGGCCGGTACGATCACCGTGCTCGTATTCGCGAATCGCGACGCCATGAACGCTGAGAAGAGATCTGAATGGCGACGGGAAGGGGAGCAAAGGCGGTCGAACATTGCAGAGGGCGGGGATGCGGGTGACAGGAATCGACCGCGTGGACGCGTCTTGCCATCTTACCGCCGGAAATACGCGGGAGTTATCGTGGAAATTAGCACTACAATGGCGCGATCTGGGGTGACTTGGGGCCGATAAGTGTCACCTCGCGGTGAGGATAAGTGGATGGCACAGCACGAGATGATGCAGTCAAAATAACGACGGATGTGTTTCCACGGGGGGAGGCTCCGTACGGTTAGCCAGGTGGATCAGGTCTGTTGACGCCAGGGAACCGGGGTCTCTAGATTTCCTCGGTACTCCGTGATGTTCAACGCCGTGACATGTATGCAGCGTCCAGGATGGACGTGTATGGGACTGCAATCGTATGCAAGAAATGTAGTGGAGGCATACATTATAGACCGCCGTGCAAGGGCATGCATAAATTATGGGGACCAATGCAGGGGATTGTGATCGTGCTATCAGGGAGTGCAAGGATTGTAGTGAAGGCATACGTAGTGGATAGCTGTGCATGGTTATGCATACAGTCGGGATACCTATGTATGGGAATGCAATCATGCTAACAGGGAATACAAGGAATTTAGTGAAGGCACAGGCAGTGCATAGGCTAGCATAGTTACGCAGGGCTATGCATACAATCGAGAGACCCATGTATGGGATTGCAATCGTGCTATCAGAGATTGCAAGGAATGTAGTGAAGGCATACATAATGGATGACTATGCATGGTCATGCATACAATCGAGAGACTCATGTAGGGGACTGGAATCGTACTATCAGAGAATGCAACGAATGTAGAGCTATGCATGGCCATGCATACAGTTGAGAGGCCCATGTAGGGGACTGCAATCGTGCTATAGGAGAATGCAACGAATGTAGGGCCATGCATACAATTGAGAGACTCGTGTAGGGGACTGCAATCCTACTATCAGAGAATGCAAGGAATACAGAGCTATGTAGGACCATGTAGGGAACTATAATCGTGCTATCATAGAATGCAATGAACGTATGTTATGCATGGCTCTGTAGGGTTATGCATGACAATTTCGGGCGGTATACATGTCACGCAGATAATGTACATACGCAGCGGCAAGGGCCCCGTCAGGGCATGTATCGGGCGTTTCGACTTGAATGGTCCTGGCCCACCTCGCTAACCATAGGCTCCGTGTGTTCGGGAGCGATATGGGAAGGGAGGCCGAGTTTAGGTTGGAAAAGGCTCAGGCTGGGGCGAGTGAGAAAGGGATCGCGTGGAGAGATGACAGGAGACCATGTGGACGGCAAAGGCGATGGCAGACGCCGAAGTGGCAGGCGACCGCGGCGATGGCAAGCGGCGTGGCCTGTGCCAGTGTAGGCGTCTATTTGGCCATTCTCAGTCCGACTCATACTAATCTCTCTTCTCCCACCACCGTTCATCTCTCCTCCCTCCCTCTCTCGTCGTCCCCTCGTGAGTCCTCCTTTCTTCTTTCTTTCTCCCGTCCCTCCGACTGACACTAGAATCTCTCCTCGTCGTTCTCCTCGTCGTGCTCGTCGTCCTGTCCTGTCCTGTCCGCCGCTGCCGCCGCCCCCGACGCCGCCGCTCTCTGTCCACGGCCCTTCCGACACCGCCCCCGCGCGCCCGTCCGGCAAAAGGTTCGCTAGCAAGGACTGCCCCCGTCGCCGCTCTCGTCACGCCCGCTACGCTCTCCAGCTAGCTCGCTGTGCTAGACGTCGAGGGCGCCACTCCCCCAGGAGTGCTGGCTCTGAGAACCCCGCTCGCCCCCCGTTCTCAACTGCATGCATATCGTCTAGACGACCTCCCGGCTCTTTTCTCGACCATTCGCCCCGACTCCCGCCCCCCGTCCACGTCCACATCCACGTCTTCGCCCCACTCGCCACCCCCCGCCGTCGCCCCGAATGTTGCAGTATCCCGTCCAGCTTCCCCCGCTCAACCTCTCCTCCCCCAAGCGCCCGCCCTTGCTCCCCCGCGGCTCCTCAGACGACTTCCGCCAGACCACCGCCACCCTCTCGAACAAGCGTGCCCCCAACGACAAGTTCGTCGCCGCTTCTCGCTCCGCCCGCCCCCGCCTCATCCCCCTTTCTGTCTCCTCCCCGCTTTCCTCTTCTTCCTCGCCGTCTTCTACCCCGCCTTCTCCGTTCTCGACGTCCCCTAAGCCCATCCCGCGCACGCCCATCGCGGTGTCTTCTTGGCAGCCGTCGAGTCCTGCACCGCGCTCGCCCCGGCCCCTGCGCTCGCGTCTTCCGTCGTTTGACGCACCTTCTTCCCGCTGCTCGTCCATCGCCTCTTCCGCGGCGGCAGCGGATGTTCTTCTCCCCGGTGATATCGTAGGGGAGGGCGTGTATCTGCAGGGCGAGCTGATCACGCGTGTGCGTATCTGCGCAGACGCTGTCGCACAGCCCTCCGGCGACAGCGATGGACCGGCGCGCGAGTTCGAAGTCGTCCGCAAGCTCGGTACAGGCAGCTATGCGGTCGTCTACCTTGTGCGTGAGGTCTTGTGGCGCCCGCCGATCTCGGACGATGGGCACTGCGCCGCGGTCGGCCGCATGGATATGGATGGATCACCCTCTGGCACGCCTATGATTGAGTACGGCCGTGAGTATGCAGTCAAGATGCTCTCGAAAGCGAACCTCGACGAGGAAGCGCTTGCCGCTCAGCTCTTTGAGGTGCGTACACGATTAGATGGCTATATGCGCTTATTTGCTGACTATATGCGCTATTGGTGCACAGGCTACGATCCACCAGTCCCTCCCGGCGCACCCGAACATTGTGACTCTGCATCGCACCTTCGAGACGCCATCTTTCTTGCTCTTGCTACTTGAGTATGTTCCCGGCGAGGATCTGTACTACTTCCTCGAGCAGGCGCGTGATCACGACGAGAGCGGCCCCGATGAGCTCTCTGGATCGCCAAACTCGGACTCGTCGTGCGGCAATGGCGCTGCGCGCACGCCGCCGACACCGAGCCTGCTCGCTGCGCAGAACCTCTCCCGCACGCGGCTCCGCCTCGTCGCCAGCATGTTCGCGCAGATGTGCGATGCGGTCGCCGCGTGCCATGCGCAGGGCGTGTTTCATCGTGATATCAAGCCGGAGAACTTCATCGTCACGGATGGGTGGGCGATGCGGCCGGATGGACGTAGGGAGCGTAGGGTGGTGGTCAAGCTTACCGACTTTGGGCTCTCGACAACCGACGTGCAGTCGGCGGATATGGATTGCGGCTCCGCGCCGTATATGAGTTATGGTGCGTTCATTCATTTGTTGAGATTTGCACGCCCATCTGATGACCATATGCGTGCAGAATGTCGGAATAACATACACCCTACTTATTCGCCTCGTGCGGCCGATGTCTGGTCACTTGGCATCGTGCTTATTAACATGTAGGTGCAAGATTGCTATACCGATATGAGATTGGTGCTAATTACGTTGCAGGTTGTACCACTACAACCCCTGGACGGATACGACTGAGGGTGCTTGCCCCTCCTTTGAGGCGTTCCGGCAACAGCCCATCGCGTTCTTCATGCAGCGTTTCGCGGGCATGACCGCTCCCGTCGCCGATTTCCTTGCGACGCGGGTGTTCTGCATCCTATCCGATCCCAAGGATGACTCGCCTCGTGTGTCCGCACGCGACTTTGGTGCGTGGGTACGCGACCTTCCGGCTCTCCTTGCTCCGCCCTCCGGACACGGCCGCAGCGTCTCGATGTACTCCGTTCAAGGCCACCCGCTTGCGTCTGTTCCCCCATCCCGTCGTCCATCCATCCGCAACACTGCAGGTGCCGATTCTCAACGTCTCTCCCGTGCGATGTCCCGCGCGCCATCCCTTGGCCCCGCGTACGAAGAGTCGATCGCCCCTGTCCTCCCGCCCGTGCTCGACGAGCGCGACGCGGAGGTCACTGAACTCGACGCCGATCCTGCCCTCGATTCCGAGACGAACTCGCGTGCTGCGTCCACACACAAGCGGCGCAAGCGTGGTGCGCGCAAGGGCAAGGGCTCTGCGCTCGCTGTGACTGCGGTCATTCCCGATGATACGCTCGAGAAGCTCTCAGCCCTCGCAGATGCGTCCCAGGCGCTGGCCCGCGAGATTAGCAGGACATCCCGCACGTCTCTGCCCGTCGACCCCTCCCCACTTCCTCCCGTCCCGGCCGTTTCCCCCGCTGCGACTGCCGCAGCAGCTGCCTCGACCATCACGAAGAAACCCTCCAAGTGGAAACTTTCGTTTGGGAAGGGCAGCAATTCCGCGGTGCCGAAACCCTCGATCACCGAGGAGGTACCCCCACCGCTCCCGGAGGTAGCGCTCCCGCAAGGGAAGGCCATGTCTACCACCGCGAGCAATGTTACGAGTTTACTCATGAGTTTGAATGCGCCGGCGCCACAGAAGGCCGCCGCCTCTGTCCCCACCGCTCCTTCCGTTTCTGCTTCTGCTTCTTCTGCACTCCCCTCTGTACCACAATCGCAACTTCAACAACAATCATCAGCTCTTGACGGCGACGAGCAGCGCGCACGCGGCCGCCATTCCAAGGCCTCGCCATACATGCATCCTGCCTCCGGCGCAAGTCACAGCAGCACGTGGAGCCCTGCTTCTGGCTCGAGCGCTGCGGAATGGCGTGCGCAGGCGCGGGGTGCATCGCCTTCCAGCGCACGCAGCGGGCGGCCGCTTCCGTCGGGCGCGAACTCCACGGCGTCGAGCAACTGGCGCAGCTCAATGGCAAGCTCGATGACGAGCTCGAGCGCAAGCACGTCGACGTCCGCGTTCACGCGCTACAGCAACAACAGCGCGCGGAGCGTGTCGACAGCGGCGACGAGCGTGTCGTCGACGAGCTGGCGCAGCCAGGGCAGCAAGTATCCGTACGACGCACGCCCGCGGCACATGCCGCCGAACGTCAAACGTGCGTGCGCTCTGTTTCCACGCGTCTTCGGTCGTGCTGACGGTGCCGATGCGCATACAGCGATGAACGGCACGCCCTGGGAGCTGCACGAGCTCCCGCGCCAGATGCACCAGAATCCGGACACGGCGGAGTTCAGCGCGCCCCCGCCCGCAAGCGCCGCGCGCCCAAGGCGCAGGACTCGTCCCTGGACACGATCAGCGAGCGCCCGCCGCCGAACTCGCCCGTCGCGCAGCGCCAGGACGCGGCGACGAGCACGACGGAGCTCGACCACCTCGCGCGCGAGGATGACGCGTCGGGCCCGCGCAAGGTGCAGAAGGGCCAGATCAACGCGCTCGCCAAGATGCTCTCCGCGCTCCGTCGCTGAGCAGCGCGCCGCGGGTGCCCGAAAACGTGCCGCCCGGCAGTAGCACCGTGCCCGGACCCGTACCCGATACTACTCTACTCTGCTCAGCTGCTTGTACTTTACTCGCCCCTCCTTCGCTGCGCTTGCCGCGTTCGCGCTCACACGCGCTGGCCCACGGACTGTTTGCGTTCTCAGGTATTGGCCCCGCAGGTAGCGTACGCCCCCTCCGCCGATGTCAAGTGTACGAGTAATCCGAATACGTTGGCTGGTCGTAGTCACTATCATAATAGACCGCGTGCGTTGCATGTGCACGCATGCGTCTGCGCCTATTCTTGTGCTGATCGTTATAGCTCGAGACCATCTGTACACGACTTGCTTTTGGCAGCTATAGCACACACTCATACTCACAGGACCATACGTTTGAGTGTTACTGATCGCGAACTTCGATACTGGGGGCAAAGTCCCACACCATAACATGGTGCATCTTATCTCCGGCGGTCTAACTGCTCCAAAACCACTACAGTGATCATGATATGATCACGGCGTATTTCCAACACCCATGCCTTGAGGTGCACTTCTCACCGGATTACTTGGCAAAGTTAATTAGCACAGCCGGTTCCCGTGAGATTAAGAGAGGTCCGGAACCGGATGAGAACATCCGTCCGTTAAAGGATGAGTGTGAAATTATAGTACTACACTGCTACAACCCCTTTGAGGCGATAAGATGTAAGAATGCATGAGTCCCGGTAGAGTGGGATGTGTGCCACTAGGCTCCATGCCCCTCGTATTCGCGAGGTGGCTTGGCGGAACGTGGTGTATGCCATATTCTACTCGGCTGTCGGCGGTCGGGGCGACTCGGGCGAGAGGGACGATGTGTCGGTGTCGATTGCCAGCACTTCGCCTGGGCGTGGGCTGGTGTTGGTGGTGGAGGGCTCGGGGGCGTGGGACATTGGAGAGCCAGAGCGGGAGGGCGGAGAGTCGTAGTCCATCTCGCTGTCGGAGTCGGAGGAGCTGGCTCGCGAGGCGGCGTCGGCGATAGCGAAGTGGCTTTGACTGTGCGTGCGGACGAGGTTGACGTAATAGTCTTGTAGGACCTCGCGCGTGCACTGGCGGCGGATGTACGTCGTGGGCGAATTGTGCGGGGCGGGACATGCGACGACAAAGCAGATTCAGCCCTAGGTCCTGTGTCGGCGCGGAGGGGCGGGGGGAAAGAAGGGAGACGTGCTAACCGTTAGATTCCAGTCGATCATGTGGAGGAACTCGCGCTCGAGGACATTGAGCTCGGCGAGGGGAATACCGCCGACTTTGGCGTAGAGGCTGTTGGTGCAGAACGCATCGCAAAGCGCCTTGCTGGATACGGCGATCGAGGCAATGACGAAGCGATGGCAGGTGAGGGAGGAGAGTGTGAAGATCGGCGTGCGCGCGCAGATCTGGTCGATGTAATGGAGGGTGATGAGCAGGCAGGAGCGCTGCAAGGACGAGTGGTGAGCCGCAGCTAAAGACAAGCACGGGAATTGCGCACCTCGACATTGGTGAACCTGACAATACGCCGAAAATATTCTAGAATGCTTATTCCGGGCGCAGAGCGGGAATGGAAACGGGTGAGACTTTCGCTGGGGGAGGCCGGTGATGTCAGTCAGGACAGTTAAGACCACGAACTTGGACGCACGGCAGGAGTGGGATTTGGTCGTTATGTGCCATTAGGCGTTCCATCATATCGGCTGTGTAGCTTGAGATGAGGTGCGTGGATTACCTTTCGTGCGATGCTCACCGATTAGTTGTGCAAGGACATCGAGGCTGACGTCTTCAAACGCAGCCGGTAGTTCGACCCTCTCTGGCGGTTCCATCCATCACGCATTGCCGCACGCCAGATGCTATGCTGGTGGACGTGTGGAGCAGCGAGCAGAACGCCAGAGGGTGTCGGCGACGAGCTCTAAGATGAACGCAAACCCCGCCACCGCGCGAGGTCGATGGCTGCGAGCCGAAGGCGGCGGCGACGACCCGCGCAGTGACGCGGACTGATGTCGGTGGCTGGGCCAGCGTCTGCCACGGGGACTGGGCATGCGTCTGGTTCAACACCCAGCACGTGGCCAGTCGCCACATCTGTACAGAACTCGGCGACTGCCTGAACCTTATTTCTGTGTACACCGTGCAGAGACCTTAGCGCGCCTGAAAACATCGCTCTCGTCGACGCCGCCAATCTCGAGCCATGGCCCCCAAGCTTGTGAGCATTATGTTCCCCTCTGCTGCCGTCCTCCTCTGACTTGCGATGTCCAGGACCCCAATGAAATAAAAATCATCTACCTCCGGGCCACTGGTGGCGAAGTCGGAGCGTCTTCTGCCCTGGCCCCCAAGATCGGTCCTCTTGGTCTCGTACGTCCCCGCGCTGTCTGAGCCGAGTGCTGTCTGGAATCTGACCGCCATGCTGCACACAGTCCCCCAAGAAGGTCGGAGAAGATATCGCAAAGGCCACCTCGGCGTGGAAGGGTCTGCGGGTGACTGTCCAGCTCACCATCCAGAACCGTCAGGCGAAGGTCGACGTTGTTCCCTCCGCATCTTCCCTGGTCATCAAGGCGCTCAAGGGTGCGTCACCGTGGTTGCGCGACAAAAACAGTTGAATTCTGACCTGGTATCCAATTTATTGTTTGTCATTTGCACCTACAGAGCCGCCACGGGACCGCAAGAAGGAGAAGAACATCAAGCACTCCGGCAACGTCACCTTCGACGAGATCGTCGAGATTGCACGGACAATGCGCTCAAAATCGCTCGCCAAGACCCTTGCTAACGGCTGCAAGGAGATCCTCGGTACCGCCCAGTCCGTCGGCTGCACCATCGACGGCCTTCCCCCACACGACGTCATCGACAAGATCAACGAGGGCGAGATCGAGGTCCCCGAGGAGTGATTGCTGCGCAGTTGCTGTGTCCTCCCTTCCCTCCGTACTTGCACGCACGTTGTCACCCTGTTCTCTCCGCCGTCAATACATCTCCTGCCCGCTGTATTTTGGTCTCTCCCTCCTGACTGGCAATGCTGAACTATTTGGACGTATCTGCGGTGTGCGCTACCTTCGCGTGGGCCTTTGCTGAATTCTGTTCTCTGGGCGTCTTGATGTGTGTATGATGCCACGACAAGATGCGTGTGACGTTTTCTGTGCTTTCTTTCCGTTGTCTTGTGCTCTAGTGTAACGTGGACATGGGGCCTACTCCGTGTAGGAATGATTCTGAATTGAAGACCGTCTGCTTGCGCATATCGAAGTCGATCTCCGTACGCTTGACGTTTATTTTGCTGCACTGGTTGGGTCACCTGACGGCGCGGTACGCACGTAGTCATAGACGGATGCAAGTTACGGCTGAAAGAGGATGTTCCGGCTTTTGGCAGTGAACGATTCTGCTTAGCGTTTGAGTGACATCCTGCTGCGGATATGTATCTTGCGGCTTCGCGCTCCCATGGCCGCCACCTTCGAACTATCTGAAGGGGCAGTCACATTTCTTCTATTCGGTTTGTGTTGTCATCTGCATCATTGGCTGAGGTTTATGTGATATGCATTACAACGCTCGCATCTCATCTTGTGCAACGCTGCAGATGATACACTCCCGCAGGCCGTTGATGTCAGCATTCTGCCCCTTTGTAGATTAGTCTTCTGTCTGGCTGACTTGCTGTGATACAGTCATTCTGGGACAACCTTCACTTCATGTTTTCGCCGCGAAGCACGATCTAGGCCCTCTTCGAACAGCTTTATGACATCCAATATGAGCTGGAGCTTCTCTTACTAGGCGAGACAGACCATCCAGCCCCACACGTGCATTTGACTCAATAGAATACAGGAGCGCCCACAAGCTCCGACTCCAATGTGACCCTTCCACATAGCAACTATGTCCGTATACTCGCCGCTGACGTCGCGACTATGTCGCCCGTTCGCATGGACAGAAGTGGTTCTTGCCTCATGTACGGGCGTTCTGCGGTGCACTGCGGTCAGATATGGCCTTGCGCAGCTAGGTGGGGTGCTCGAGATCCCTTCTGCTGAGGTCCGGTATCACGAGGACTACGTCGTAAACTCGAGCACGGTGAGAGGATCCCGCGAGTGTCAATCTAGCGCGGGGAGGGGCGACTCATACCATGCCACTTCGAAGATTGAAAATACACTTCTGGCGTCCGCTACCACGAGCTCCTTCCAGTGCGACGCCGCGGGTTCCCATCCGACCTCCGGTCTGCCTCTAGACTAGACAAAGAGGTCTAGGCAGCGCGCCGTGCGTGAGCACCCCGCATGATGCGTCTCGAAGCCGTACTAGACGCGTCAAGAGGAGCTTCTCCCGGCGAAGCGCAATGGTGAGAAGGCGCGACCGCGCTACCTCTGCGTTAATGTCGGGCATGACTCATGTGTTGCGGAGCGTCGCAAGCGGTCAGCAGTCGGCCATTGAACCAGATATGAACGACGAAGCACGAAGGTCATGATCGCGTGGCATGGCGTCACCTTATGTCTCATATCCCCGCTGAGTGGCCTCTGTGCATGCATGATGGCTCTGTGCTGCGAGGTCGTGTCACGGTTGCACACCGGACGCGATGAGATGATGTATCTTTGGACGTAGTAGGACAGATCGTGATGTGGCACAGAAATAAGCATACTTAGTGGTATCTGCTTCGGTCGGCGGCCGGTGTGACTCCTGTCAGTCGGTAAGTCGCTTCTGACCTATCGGTCCGCTAGGACCACATCGAAAATCTACACCATCCGTCGGGTATATGATCATATATTGCGCGTGATGCGCGTCGGGCGGAAGTGCGAGCATCGCAGCGTCGGGCGGATGTCCCGACCTAGACCCATGAATTCTCCATCCGTATAGCAGCGGGCTGCACGCTGCCATTGACCTTGAATGTCTCCAGCCGTTCCGATATCTTGCTGACATGTCAGCGTAATGCTCCCGAGAGTGTTATCTATGATCGGCGAACTGCAAGAAATGCTACCGGCGGCCGAGCAGACACATCTCGAAGGATGGCGCCCCTGGCAATTCCTCGTTAGCTTGATTCGTAGAGAACACTAGGCCGCCATGGCGCATCTCTCACGCTTGATAAAGAAACATTGCGGAATAGCTGGCGACATTCATCCCGCAGCACCCTTTTTTAGGTTATACCATCTACCCTGTCGAGTCTAATTACTTGTGACAAGCAATAGTCGTCCTCATTTCAGGCACCTTCGCGATAACAGTACTCGTCGTGTGCACTTGCAGGTTTCACTGTAGCAAAATGACTTGGCCGTCGTGGTGGACCCCGGAGTATGTCCCGCTTTGAGCTTCACATATGCACCATTGCGAGGTGACATTTGCTAAAATGAGGATTTCGACAGACTTTCGCTCCGGAATTCGCGAGCTCGTGCCGGTCTTGGACTCAATCTGCCAAACCCCTCATCCAAGATATACTGGCGTCTTCATGAAACCAGTGTAGAAGGCCTAGGGGTATATAAGTACCACTTCACGCAGCTGATAGTGGAAAGACGAGCCCTATTGACTAAAAAAGTGCTTCGGCGTTCGAGTTTGCGAATGCCCCGATGAGACACCCCGTGTACGTACGGCGACTCTTCGTTCGACGGCCCTAAGGCACCCGGTATATTGTATATTCGTTGCTGTTACACCGTAACACCACACGTATTGCTGAACACTCAATCGCTACTGTCAAGAACCTGCCACGTCGGAGGCCAGTTCTCAAAACAGGCTGCTACAAATGAATGTTGGTCTCCTCGTCTGTGATGACCCTGTATTTTATCAGCTCTGAGCGGTCCGCTGGTCTGCGGATGAGAGTATTGTATACCACCCGCTAGGCCGAGTTGAGTGCATCTAGAAGCCACGCATGATGTACGGATGTCGCCTCTCCGGAAATGCGGTTTTGTTTCTTCTGCGGAATAGTGTCAATAGATCTCGCGGTTGTATAATGGGCAACAATGTGATAGGCGACGTCACGGAAGGACGGGGTGATTTGTGTTAATGGCCACCGGGCAGCTGGAGCCGTCTCAACATTCGAAATGCCGAAAGGAACGAAGATATAGCTGGTTACAAGATAGCTCACTGACGATGTATCGTGCGAACTCATATTGCTCAAAGGGTATGAGAGCTTCAAGGAGGTTCCTTCGAGAAGTGGCTGCAAGGCCATCGCCAGGACAATGATTCTGACTCTATATCGTGACATGAGTGCATTTCAGCGCATGGTATTGGTACACGAATCAGCCTAAATTGAAATTGAGTCGTCCCAGAGAGTATTCTGGCTCCCGCCAAGTCAATGGGCAGAGTAGAGCATCGGGGTGTCTAAGTGGTCCAATGGGCGCCCTATACATACTGGTGGTTGCTGTCGAAAGCTGGACTCGGAGGTGAGCGCCCAGGCGCTAACGATTCAGTCTAGGAGCGCCAGGCTTGATGCGAGGTTCCTTGTCATCCACGTCTCGCTCACACAAGCGGTCTATATTCTTTTTGCTCTCCTCCCTGGTGCTAAAATGTGTTAGAGCTGTTGATCGTGCACGCAAACCAGTCAGATTGGCCCTTGGCACGAACGTGGCTGAGGCGACCTCTTACCGCTTACGACAGTGGGATAGATCCCACATGCACCGTCACGAAGTTGAGGACAGACGAGAATCAGCTTTCCTTTAGCGCAGGCATTTGAAATATCATTTTGGAAGCTCTGGAAAACTAGATCACACTGCATGTAGAATCTCAGTAAACGATATGCCCGTCTCAACACACAGCCAAGTTTTGCACTCCAGTGATCTATCCAACCGAGTTGAGTAGACTCCCTAGCATAATCCGTTCTCCACTTGAGATCATAAATATCCTGGAAGACCGCGAACAACCAAGCGGCAGAAAATGCGACAAATCTTCCCGATGCTGGCGCTGCCGCGCCGGTCCATGTCTGTGTCGTTATCTGGGGCCCTCAGAAGGTGTCAGAAGAGGAAGGGGCTCACGATACGGTACGTGGAATGCGGCTGTCATGATCAAATGGACGATGCGTTTTGTCATGATGAGGCCTTGAATCAATAAGGATTGTGTCTGGGAGTGTGTAGGAGTGCTTAGGTCTGCCCGGAGGGCTATGGGCTGAAATGACGTCATCACTGGAATGGCATATTAACGATGCCCAACACGAGGGAGATGATCACAAGTTACCTCCTTCCTAGGAATCAGCTACCATGTCCATCACCCAAATTCACGCCCGTCAGGCATGTTCATTAGCGAGCGATGGACACAGATATACTGAGCCTGATATACTCGTAGATCTTCGATTCCCGCGGTAACCCTACCGTCGAAGTCGACCTCTACACCGAAAAGGGTAGATTACCTGCCTTTTTCGTATCTGAGCTGACCTGACATGCCATACAGGCCGTTTCCGTGCCTCCGTGCCCTCTGGTGCATCTACCGGTGTTCACGAGGCCGTTGAACTACGTGATGGCGACAAGGCCAACTACGTCGGCAAGGGTGCGCACCCCGGCTGCCCATAATATCTCCCGCACCGACGAGTTGCAGGTGTATCCAAGGCCGTCGCAAATGTGAACGACATCATCGCGCCCGAGCTGATCAAAAGCGGCCTCCCGGTAACCGCTCAGAAGGACATCGACGAATTTCTCATCAAGCTCGACGGCACTCCCAACAAGGCCAAACTTGGAGCGAACGCGATCCTCGGTGTCTCCATGGCAGTCGCAATGTCCGGTGCCGCTGAGAAGGGTGTGCCTCTCTACCAGCACCTCGCGGATCTCGCCGGCGTCAAGCCGCCGTACGTCCTCCCCTGCCCCTCGCTGAACGTCATCAACGGAGGTTCGCATGCCGGCAACAAGCTCGCATTCCAGGAATTTATGATTCTACCTACCGGCGCAACCAGCTTCGCCGAAGCGATGAAGATGGCCACAGAGACATACCATACTCTCAAGAAGGTTATCAGCGCTAAGTACGGTATTGATGGTAGGTCGCAGTCATGCGCATTTGGTCAGGCTTTCGAGTGCGAATGTTGATATCGCCGACGAATAGCTGTCAACGTTGGTGACGAGGGTGGCTTTGCACCAAACGTCTCTGGCGCCGAGGAGGCACTTGATCTACTCTGCGAGGCCATTAAGAAAGCTGGGTACGAGGGCAAGATCAAGATTGCGTTCGATTCTGCGTCGTCCGAGTTTTACAAGGACGGAAAGTACGATCTCGACTTCAAAAATCCGAACTCAGACCCGAGCAAGTGGATCTCTGGCGCCGAGCTCGCGGAACTATGCCTCGGATACGCCAAGAAGTACCCGATCATCATGATTGAGGACCCCTTTGACCAGGATGACTGGGAGTCGTGGGCCCCCTTCACGAAGCAGAGTATCATTGAGATTGTTGCTGACGACCTGACTGTCACCAATCCTCTGCGTATTAAGACCGCCATCGAGCAAAAGTCGTGTAACGGTCTTCTGGTCAAGGTGCGTTACATATACTGCATAACTCTCACTATACTTAAAAAAAATGTCGGACGTAACATGACGCAAACCGCAGGTCAACCAGGTTGGTACCGTCTCCGAGACAATCCAGGCTGCACAGCTTGCGCAGTCCGATGGCTGGGGTGTCATGGTTTCGCACCGCAGCGGTGAGACCGAGAACACCTTCATCGCGGATCTCGTCGTTGCGCTCGGTGTCGGCCAAATCAAGACCGGTGCACCCGCACGCAGTGAGCGTGTTTCGAAATACAACCAGCTTCTCCGCATTGAGTAATTCGATCCGTGCTGGCTCTTTACTATGTCTGACTCAATTTGTGACGCAGGGAGGAGCTTGGCAGCAATGCTGTGTATGCGGGCGAGAAGGGTTTCTCTGCGGGACGCACCCCACCGGCCCTCCTCAAAAAGTGAAAAGTCAACTTGATGTCGACAATGAAGTGCGGAGGATGTGTGCCGAAAGGAATTTAACCTTCATAGACTGTACCCGGCTATTTGTGTACAGTCTTGTGCTGTGATTTCCGCCAATAACATTGTATGTCAGTTGCAAGGATCGGTCAAGACCTTCTAAGTGCTTCTTTCAAATGTCATGATGTCATGATACGTGTTTGGGAGCACAAAGTGTCTGAAGCGAGATGCAGTGCGATTATATTGTAGTGCGATTGTGCGCTGATAATGATACTATGGAGTCTACTATATGGGAATGTATGATAGCGGTATGGATCGAATGATGGAGTTACTTCTCCAGGATTAGTACCATGTGATGTATGTCCATGCGAGAATTATTGCGGGGAAACCCATGCGACCAAAGAGATAGCTAAAAAACCCCAGAGAAGAGACACGAGATGACAGACCATGTGCTGTCAGAATATTCCGAGGTATGCAAACATGATGAGCAACGATCGAGCACGAAGCAGAGAATGTGATCGTCGAGCATGAGGGGCCAGTCTAATTAGAGATAGACGCGGAGAGCCGCGAAGTCCCAGTAAGCGTTTGAAAATGCTGATGGGTTCGAGTTCACGTAGTCTGAAGGAGAGATAACGAAGGAGAGATAAGCGGGAGAACGACAGTCCAGTGATGGTGGAGAACGTACCGATGCAAGTGCCAGGGCAACCGGAGGCGCTGTAGCGCGAGCCAGCCCAAGGTCCGCCTACGACAGATAAAAATAAGCAACAGCGAACAAGACTGAACGGAAGGGGGCGCGCTTACACAGCATGGTGTTGATGATGATGTTGTGACTCTGAAGGTTCGTGGATAAGTCGCATGTCGAGCTCGAGGGGAAGTAAGCAATGGGCGTGGTGCTCTGAGGCGAACATCGTCAGATTACAGCTATTGACGCGACGACTGCGAACATACCCAAGATCCCGTGTCGATAGTGCTCGCTCCTCCGCTGACGGCTGCTGGGACTGTGCCATCACCGCGCTCCCAGAACCAGATAGAGACCGCGCTCGACGTGCGCTCGACGACGAACCAGCCGCCTCCGTCCGCATTGAACGTGGGACCGTACGTGCTGGAGTAGGGCGAGGAGACGGAGCAGCCGTTGTTGCCGTCGCTCTGCGTCGTCGTGGAACTACAGTCGTTGCCCACAGCGGTGCTGTAGGGAGGTGAGTGACGCAGCAACGGAGCGAGCGAGGCGCAGACTTACCCCTTCTGATTGCGACCGGTGGTGGGCATCGTGCAGGTGTTAGGCGTGTGCATTGTCGAGTAGCTCGGCGAAAGATCGTTCACGCCCTCGATGATGTCGACCTCGCCGTGCGCGACGCCGACAGTGTCGTCGACCTCCCAGATGGCGGGCCAAGTACCGCAGCCTTGCGGCATGTGGCGGATATCGAAGCTGCATGGTCAAAGGTGAGTTAAGCTTCAGATGGGACGGGAGGACGAAGACGTACACAGCGACGTGAGTAGTGTACTGCTCGTTGCTTTTGATCCGCACGCTCTTACGACCAGCGTCAGAGGCGGAGAGCGTGGTAGTATCGTCGACGCGCATAATGAACGTATCACCATGGGCGTACGTGAGGTTCGCCGACAGTGCGTCCGACTGAGTAGTATATGCGCTGTTGAAGTAACGACATCAGGACCCGATTGTTCAACATGCGGGGTAAAGACTTACACTCTGCCGCCAGATGGGTTTTCTGTGGTCTCCCAGACGAAGTTGGAGAGGAAGTCTGTGCCGACATTGTTCTGATGGAGGGAATATGTCGCGGCCTGCACATAGGTCGCCGAGAGCAGAGAAGCGAGAGTACTCAAAATGAGAGATGATGTTGAAGGCATGACGAAGGAGTGTAGTGGAGTATGATGCAATACTCGGCGACAGAAGCACAAGCAGAAACTGGCGGAAACGTGTAAGTCGATCAACGACAACAGGCTCGAGACGGAGAGAAGTGATGGGAAGGAAAGTCCAGGGAGACGATTGTCCACGCTCACCCCGCCATCTTTATAAGTACCCTCGCAACCTCAAACGTTCACGTTTGAGAAGACGACTGAAGGTACAGGCACTTGTCGCCACGCGAATGACAAAGTGCCAAATGCGGTCATCCGCTTTCCTTTTTGTAAGCACCGTGATCGAGGACGGAGTCAAATCATGTGCACGATCGACGGAAGTCTAGCTCAGGCAATTGCGTGACAGACGGGAGTTTGGTCCCGCGACTCCTCCTGGCCTGCTATTGGCTGCGACATGGAGCCGACAACTTGACGAGCGGGCCTAGGCGGACCACGTCGGGCAACATACTTAGCCTTGAGCCACCGGAGGTGCCAGAGACGTCGATGAAGACCGGCCGAGGGCTGTGCAGTGCCCGTGTCTAGCAACGACCGTCAGGACAGACCCTGCAGAGATGTTGTCCAGACGATTTATTCCTAACCTCAGGAATAAATGCAGTCAAATACGAAATACCAATGCAATTGGAGCTCCCGTCTTGTGTTGTTGATGGTATTGAAGCGCATCTTAGGCCTGGAATTTATTTATAACTAGACTGTACATTGTAGCTGTGAGTAAATGGGTGAACGTCTGAACGAATGGTTAGACAAGAGCATCATTGAGACGTCATCGATCATCGGTTCCTTCGCCAGTGTAGCGTCCCCCTGTCCCGCAGCTCTGCCAAACATCGCGTCAGCAAAGAGTCCACTTGCTCCAGGGTAAGTGGCCTACAGACGAGCTCTCCGGCGTAGAGCAAGCCTTTGATATGGCGGCCGGATTGCGCGGAGAGGAGGAAGGGGAGCAGGCCCCGGCCATGTTCAAGTCGATGGCGAGGTCCCAAAATATGAACATGATTCCGCAGGTTAGAGGAACGACGCCTCGTCGATGGGCAGCGCCCAGTCAGACTTTGGCAATCTCATGACGTTGTCACAGGTTTCACCTCATTGTTGACCTTGAACGTTGAGCGTGAACGTCTGAACGTCGAATGCCAGCGAGGAGGCGGTGCAGCGGGCCGTTGCCGCGACGGTGGGGACGCGCTCTTGTATGTCACGTGTTGAGAATGTGCTTCTGTCACCCAAGCGGGTTCTCAGACTGGTTTTTGCTCTTGACCATCACGACCACCTTCCTGGCACCCCCCTACCCTATCCACAGCCCAGTACACAATATTAGTACGGTGGGACCACGCCAATGAAGCTCTGCGTCAGTCACTCTACGAAAGCTATTCACTGTACGTGTTACTGTGCGATCCCATGGGTAGCTGACCAAATCATGGATCATCTAGTACAATCGTGTCGATTTGTCGTGCGATATTCGGTTTTGGCGTATGCTCAATCTTTTCTATCCTCCGAATATACATCATCTGGGATTCGCGATTTCGCCGCGCAATCCAGTATCAGTAGGCGTAGCCCGGGGTCATCCACACGCGCTCTGTCTCAAGCTCAGATTGACACCTCTGAGCCCGAGGCAATTCGTGGGATAGCTTATCTACTGATACTGGACTGCGCTGCATGTTGTCTTCTACTTCCGCACCTTGATGCTGCTCCACATGCCTTGTACCTTCTGCCGCCTCAGCGCGTTCTCTGACTGGTGCTTCTCCCCACCATCACGACCTCTTTCTTGACACCGCTTCGGTGTATGCTCAATCCTCTGCACTTCCCGAATATGGATCATCTGTGATTCGCAGCCTCGCGCGCAATCATCATGATATGGGTAGTTGACCCAATACTGAATCATCTACTGCAATCGTGATGTTCTGTCGTACGTTATGAGAGATCGGTGCATGCACAGTGTTTCCTACTTTCCGAATATGCATCATCTGGGATTCGCAGACTTGCCGCGCAATAATGTATCAGTGGGCCGAGGCCGTCCACACGCATATCGTCTCGGGCTCGGATTAACACGTCCGATCCGGAGACTATGTGTGAGATGAGCAGACGGAATAGCCAATCTGCTGATATGGGACTGCGCTGCACAGTCTCTTTTGCTCTTACACCTTCATGCGCCTCCGCATGTCCTGTACCTACCGCCGGTGTATCCCTGGCCTGGCTGGCTTGCACGAGGCGTCCTAGGCATGAAGCAACGCGGAAAGAGCAATCTACACGACATCCAGGATTTTGCACAGCCAGATTCCCTCCGCGGACGAGTTCAGAATCAGACTGGAAGGCTCCTCAGAAACGTTTTTGTGATGGAGATAGCCGTGGGACCCCCCCCCCCCCATCCCCGCGAGGAAGCTACCCCCTCGTTGCCTGAGTGTCTCCCTTAGGGTTGGCACGGCACGTTGTGCTCTACAGATCGAGCATACTCTAGCGGTCGTGACGCTCCATCTCGCTAGGGCACCAGTAGACTTAATAAATCTGTCACGCTAGGAGAGCTGATTGATAACCTGACCAATCTCATCGCTCAAGGTGATCCCAATAATAGAAGCGGCCTATATCGGCCACGACGGACGGCGACCTCTTCCCAAATTCTCATGATCATGCATAACGCGAGATCTCTGTCCATAGTCAATGATACATTCAGAGAGGAGGGTATGACTCGGCTAATCTCGTTGTTTCTTGAGAATGCCTGATGAGCTCGACATGCGGGATTGGGCTCTTGCACGCGCATGGCGATGTACTTATCCTCGCGCTGCAGCCTGGGATGTGCTTCTCAAGCGTGGATTCAATGACGTGCAACGCTCTAGGCCAGGAGTTGAGCGCTCGAGCGTTCGCGGACGCTGGACGTGCAATTCGCGACTTTCAAATCCGACACTTCTTTGTTCATGAAATATGGGTCAGCTGCCGTGGACGACTTCATTAAAAGTAGATGTGCATCATTAATAGAGTGCGATATCGTCATGGTCATTGGTTGAAGGTTTGAGGGTCCCGACGTCCACCAGATCAGCCTATCTATGTCCTTTCCCCTGCAATGTCCAACGAGTAAGTGCACGGTCGGACCTGCTTAAGCTCAGAGATAGACAAACAAGACGTTCCGTCTCTGCGTGCTTTAATGGACAACTGGTGGAGTTGGGGAGGATCGAACTCGACAAAACGCCTACACAGCGACAATTTGTCCCCACCTAGAGTGTATAAGACCGTTTTGATAGCATACGAGACACAAAATGCAAACGTACCTCGGCTTTTTCGACGTGTCGGCGAAACCCAGTGCCACGAGAACCTGCTTTTGCATGGCCTTTTCCCATACTCACCCGAGCGCAGCCGAAGTGCGACGTCGCTGTATTCGTCCACACCGCTCACGTGTCCTATGAGGATAGCCCCCACAAGACGAAGACATAATTATAGCAGCATCATGCGCGGCAGGCGAGAGCTCGCGAAGCCACAACTTCGTCTTGATAGTGGTGGTTTCGTCCGCACCCAGCGCAGTCACCGCGGAGTTCACGCATCCTATCTTGTCCTATCCTGATTGCGCAAGATATTTCGTAATCCAACACAGATGTCAAAAAAACTTGAATAATATTTGTGTAATGCACGCGGTATACATTATGCACTCAGCCAGACATGTGTTGCATGAAGAATTTGTCGCAATGCATGGCAGCGTTAGGTATTATGATGCTCCGCCCGAACAAGGATGTGCAGCGTCCATGAACAATATTATAGCATAGCTGCCTGACGTGTTTCTGCTCGATCCCGTATGTTGAATCTTGTCCCCGCACGGCGAGTAGTCGTGCAGCTAAGTCACAGTGGATTGTAGACCATACGATAAACCGTCAGTTCCGTGACTATGAGACTACATGACTCTACATGGCTGCTGAGTCACTGGCTCTATATGGGTGCTGTTCGGTCAGCGCTTAAAGCACACGAGTTTTCAACGCTACGTCATCGACAATCGAGCACCGTAATTAGCAAGTCTGTCGGGCGATCCAGCACCAGGCCTTGGTTGCCACTCATACTTCCTCCGCCTCATCCTCAACATTCAGGTGAGTAGGCTTTGATGTGTGCACGCGCTATATGATAACAGGTCTACAGGATCTCCAGGCGAGACGCCATCGTGCCCCTGTCTTTCAACCCAAACACGCTTCATCGCGGCCTCATAATGGTTGAGGGACCCGCAAGACGTTGGTGTGCGCTCGACGTCAGCGTACTTCCCAGACTAAATTCCTGGTGAGACTATTGCCCTTGATCTTTGCTGATGCGTGCATGACGTTTGAGTTTTAGCGGAATCGTGCCGCCGGCCCTGCGGCACAAAAATTCTTCTGCACCTGTCGCCTTAGGATTTCGTGATATTCCGCATGGCGCCATGCGCGCGAGAAGGCCGCGTGGAACGTATGCATGAAGTAGGCCATGTCCACCTTCGCCACGGACAAGCACACGGCGACCGATGCGCACAAATACCCTAGCCGCATAGGAAGCCCAGAAGAGAGCGTAGAAGGATGCCACAGTGGTCCGAGCGCGGACTAGAATTAAGTACCACAAGATACCTTCGTATCTGAGGTGAGGCACTTTTTATGTCATTGCTGATGGCATTCTTACGCTCCCGTAAGATCTCGATAATTAGTACTGTTAACATTGCGAAGAAGCATGCATAAATGGCTCTCCCGTAAGATCTCGTCATGGATTCCATGAGCCCAGATGTGCTACCTACAAGGGCAGAATACGTCGTGCATCAGGAAAGTGTTATATGTACTTTCGCACTGCTTTTTCTGCTTTCGGTCGAGCGCCTCAGGCTCCGCTATCCGGATTCACTCAACCCCAGTATTTCGAGTCGTCTGCCTCGTCCTTCTTACCACCTCCTGTCGCCTGTCGGCTTACGGCTATACCATGTCTCTCGAGTCGGTGTGTTCATTTCAACGACTGGATAGTATGCGAAATCGCACGGGTACTCACTGGCAACTCTGGCGTCGTGTAGCGGATACGGCCTGGACCTGGCACTTCAGATATTGATCCTGTTGTGGCGTACATTTCAGGTCCCTTCGCAGGAAGGACTATTCGAGCACAACTCACCGAGGTACAGAAGGCTGATTTAGGCCGGAAGTGAGTGACAATGTCTCTCGGTTCTGCTGTATAGTGTTGTCGCAAACACTTGACCCAGGTACGTCCTGAAGGACCGGAGGCCACTCGATCCGCCACCTATAGTTCAACTAAGCCTTTTCGAGATACACGGCCATAATTCCCAGAACTCTTTTGAAGAGGAGATACTATCAAGCGAGTGCGCCTTCTTGTCTTCTCTTATCCAGTACGGCTCTCGTGCTGAGGCTACGATCCAGCGACACTATGAGTTATGGATTCCTATGTCATCTCGACCTATTTTCCGTGCCGAGTCCCACAGAACGCCCACACGTGTTGCACCAACGACCACCTACAGTGCTCTCGCCCACACAAACACATCACACAGAGCCCACGGCGTCAGTCGTACGTTCCTTCACCACGGCACAGATTTCCGAGCCAACGCCCCGGATCCCGGCACCAGGGGGATCTTCATGTATGCTTCCTCCACCACTACCTCCATCATTCTTTCTTTTGGGGAGCTCTATGCCTATGGAAGCGCTGCCCGGCGTACCTACTGCTGATCGCTCCAGCTTTTCCACCAGCCCTGTGTCTCGCGGTAGAGCATCAATCTCACATTCTCACTACTCTGTGCCACTTGCCTCGACCTCAGCAACGCCTCTTCTACCCATTGCTCCCTGGCCCTTATTAGTACCAGTGCCTCATGTTGTGGCGAACCAAAATGTTCACGGAGCCTTGAATACAGCCCCAACACATGCCATCGCATATTATGGCGAAGAAGTCATCACGCCAGCTTCAATGTGCACCGAAATGCTTGCCGGCACAACAGTCAAGGACTCTTCGACCATTCCTCTATATGGGAAGAATTCCACTATCTTCGTCTTCTCAGTGAGCGGGCCTCTGTGTAGCCTGTGTCCCAGCCCCACAATGACGTCACCAGGATGTCGCAGTCAGACGGGAAGGCACATTCTTCATGCGGTACCGCGTCTTCTACATGTTCTCGCAGGCAGTTGGCTCGAGACAGAACCCGGTGATCGCGGAGTGCTTCGGCCAGCCGTTCAAAATTTACTCTACGAAAGACTTTCCGGGCTTGCTTGCATCCACCGATTTGACTAAGGCTAGTTCGCGGATTTGGTCGGCTTTGCCCTATACATATTGACACCTCGCGCGACAGCTGGTCTCTATGAACGGAATAGGGACCAATGTTCGGTCCCATGAACGCAAGAGACGCAGGACCACCAAATACGCGAGCACCATTGCCTCGTCCAGCCCACAAATTGAAGCGGCGACTGGAGACGAGCTTCAAGTCAGCAGGAGGCGTATTGACCCGGGTGGCCCGTCTGATGAAAATGAAGACCAAGATCGCGATGATGTCGACGAAAGTCACGACGAAGAAAGCCTGGTTTCTCCGTCGTTGGGAGCCAGCTATGACTACTGATCCGTTGACCTAACCCCAGAGACTTCGGTACTTTCCATCCAGCTTCTCCGCAGTCTTGTGTGAGGGCTCCGATGTTCAATACGCTGCGATCGCCCAACTACTCATGCAACATTGACACTCAATAAGTTTTCTCTTTTGTTGTGGTACCACTTCTTGCACCTGCTTAGCCCAAAGAGTTCTCCGTGACTCTCCGTCGAGCTATGTCCTGTAATGATAGTTATTCAGTGTTTGTTCCCAACTCTTACTCCCTGCTCCATCACCTGTATCCCATATTACGTATTGTATAAACAATGTATGGACAGGTATATACATCCTTGTCAGCTATTGCGAGACACGATAGCCTTAGGTCCGAGCTTCACAATTGTAAATTGATTCGGCCTTGCCCCTACCTACACCTCAACGCATCACGACTCTCCAATTTGTGCATTGTTTTGAGATCACCACTAGTGATGGGGGCGTATCTGAATAGGGGAGGGGGGGGAGGGGGGTGCGGCTGTTCAGGATCAATATCGAGGCTCAAGCACTCAGCATCGATGACGTATGACAGTCATACGTCATCGGTCAAATCTCCTACTATTGGGACCAGCACTGCGATGCGGCTGTGTCCCCGGACCTGCTCAGACCCGAACACTTGCTGTACGCCCCTGGACTGCGCGCAGCTCAGAGCCAAGGCCCATTTACTGACGCCCCACTTCGACAAGCGCGCACGAAAAGCTCGGCGCTTCATTGTCCCAGGACAGTTGACCCGGCGCAGCTTCTGCTGTCGAACCTTCTCCGTCAGCGACACTTATGTAGCAGCCCTCAGGAATTCGCAGACTCTTCTGATGATGCAGGAACGTCTCCGCAGCATGCCTTAAGATCCCTTGATCGAGATTCATGCAACTGGCAGACGAGCTGGGCCTGGAATACACTGTTCGGAGGGCAAGGGGGACATGGTCGCATTCCTTCTGTGCATGGGAGGAGTGGGCGATAAGTGAGAGCCGGATGTTGTGGCAAGTCCATTCATCGTTCATTCGTATCAGCTTGCTAAATCCGAGGATCCGTTACTATACGCTAGCCTCGACGCAGACGTAAGGGTCTAGAGGTGCCAATCATGGACCGGGCGGACGAGGGTCGATCAAACCGTCGTCCAGACCATGCCATGCCGTTCTTTTGAGCGTCATCGATGGTTTCGAATCGGCAAGTTGAGACGCATGGATGAGCAGCGCGACAAATCCTGCCAGTAAGATGACCATGATGCAGTAGCCGGAAGACCCGCGTGTGTCGATTGAGGCTTGACAGGGGCAGTGTCTTCCTGCGATTGATTTGTCGATTTGTTGTCAGCTTGTGCGTATTTCTAGGGCGCTGGCCAATCACCACTATCGCGATCCCGGGGATAGAGGCGATCCTCAGAGTAGCCGCACCGTTGATCACGTCACTAACAGACACGTGAGTCGACGTATATTGTACTTCAAACCACTGTTATACATCTGGCGCAGCCAACGATAGCTTACCGTGGCTCCCAGCGCGGGAACATCAAGCCTCAACCTCAACCTCGTTCTCTGAATCCTCGAGACTGAATTCGAGGCTCTCGTTCGAGGACACCTCGTCGTCATCGTCGGAGGGGATCCCGTTCTGTTCTGTGTGTATCGCATGCACCCCGATGCCAGGGCTAGCGGGCCCATCGAGGCAGAGGTTGCACGGGTGCTGGAACAGATAACCCGGCAGGACGATGTTGAGGTCCGGATTCAGCCTGATATATGATTAGCTGTAATTGCAATGGGTTCAGGATCTACCCACTCTGTCGCACAGCGTGCGTGGTCGTGCTCGCCCGTGTCGTGTCTTGCGCTGAGGGCGCACCATGTGCGGTTGCAATCGACCTGTGGGTGTGTGAGCTGGCGGCCTGGGGTTACTAGATCGGCGAGAGCATGGACGAACCCGCTCCCTATGCTGGGGGTACTGGTGGCCACAGCTGTACTCGGTGAATGTGACAACATGTCGGCACATATTCACGTTGGTATTGGGTAGATGAGTGTACTAAAGATGATAGTGACGGGATGACTAGGCAAGGGCCACTTAAATAGACCGCTAGCCGGCAATCCGCGAGGAGTGCAGAAGTATCGCTGGATGTACACGTTCGCCATTTGCGCTAAGTTACACGAATGGAACAATGGCGAGAGTGAATCCAGAAGATGGGCGGATATAACGAAGCTGTCATATCTGTGGGGCAGCCCAGTCTCGCCGAGAACCCGACGGGCAAGTGAGGGTCACTTACCACAACCGGAGAACGAAACCGCTGCTCTTGTTCGATGTCCGTGTTAGACGAGCCTCATTCGCTTCACCTGCCCGCGTCCTTTATGACGACGTAGGTCACACGGGTATGGCAAAGTTGCTGAGCAATTGATCTAAGCTAGTGAGAGGGGCAAACATTCGCCGTCGGTCGCGAGCGGGCTGAATATGTTGCCGTCGCGTCAAGCGAGAAGCTTTGAGTTTGAGCAAGTGGTAGACAGTTTGCGGCTGCTGGCGTCGAATGGTATTCGATCACGCATGCATACCAGTCTTCATGTGCGAATGCGTTCCAATCTCGCGAGTCGCAGGCGTTTACAGGCACTTAGGAGGCCTAAGCCAGTTCTGACATCTCTGTGTTTGGAATAGATGGCAGAATAGGCACCTATGCATCAATGTCAGCGGAAAATATACATCAACCTCCCTGAGATTTAGCGCCGTCTGCGTAGCGCGAGCGGATTGCGGCTCGCGGCTCGCAGCTCGCAGCCTTGTCTTTCTTCACCCAACCTTGCATGACAGATGGCCTGTATCTCTTCTCGTCTTGCTGTCTGTGAATTTAGTCAGAAATAACTCAACTTCTAGTCATCATGATGCCGGGTGAACTTCCTGTAGCGTGTTCTGACAACCGCTCCTTGGACGACTTCCTGCCTATGTCAATGCACAGTACGCCACAGACACCGAGGGCTTCACTTGATAGGACCCCCAGTGGTTGGCCTGTGGACAGAACAGGAGCAGCCAGTACCTTTTATATCGGCGTAGCCATGTCGCCCCGGACGCGTGGCCATGTTGATCCGGGGTGCAGTGATGTCGTCCCGAGGACGGGATAGCCATACACCGATGGACTCACAGGGTCAGTCTGTTGCTACATTGTCGATCGGAGGTTCCCCCTCGGGTCCGTGAGTAACATTCAAGAATAAGTCAAGTTGTTCATTGCTCGTTGATATCGGCCAAGGCAGGGACACGACATCAACGGAGTCATCGTCAACATGGATCATCAGCGTGAACTACAAGCTCGCGTGTGTCTCCGACGGAGGACATTCCTACCGGATGTGCGTGATCTGGCGCAGCAACGAATTACCGTTGAGTCATCCAAGCCTTCTGGCGTAGGACGGGTCGATCTTCATGCGACCACGATCTCATCACGCATGTGTGTCCACGCAGGTGGACATCTGCAACAACGGTTCAGTAACCTCTTGGCACGATATATCGTCCCCGGGTGTTACTTTGCGCCGTTGCGGCACATGGCGACTCGCGCGAGCACTGGTGTGTGTCGGATGTGACGATGAGGCGTCGCCTCGAGCTACAAATTCCGCAGACGAGTTGCTTGCTATAATCGAGCGGCTTGTGAATGGATTGATGAGCTGCGAATCTGCCAGGATGTGGAGAGACCTTGACCTTCATACCCAGCATGGACAGTGGTGGAATGTCCTGACACGGTGTCACCGAGGAACGCGACACGCATGTATGTCGCCGTTCCCAGTGCCATCGTGTCTCATCGCCGCCGCTTGTCTTGGTAGCATATGACCCATACCTTGACCTACATGCGGTACATGTACTTCTGGCGGTGTGCTATAGACTATCGTACAGCAATGCACGGGTGAATAGTTGGCCGAGTGCCGACGACCTTTTTTGCCAGGACTTGTGGACAACAGATCTTCATGAGGACTCAACTAGGGTTCGTGTGGTGTATCTCTGCTGATCCGTTGTGTCCGCGTGTCTGGTGTTGTTCGTTGTATGGCCCCGTCCCCCAATCGCACCAGGAAGTCGGCTCGGCAACACTCGTCGTTGAGGGCGTCAAGGGCATGGGCCTCTGCAGTGTCAGGCAGCGTAGTCGAGACGAGGCGACGGGCATATACTCCTCTGAGCCGCGTCTATAAAAGCTGACTACCACGTATATGGACTCCGCGGTCACGCCGGACTCTCTGTAGTCCGTTGTGACCGATGCCCCCCAGGAACAAAGACACACCCACAACGCATCTCAACCCAGCCACCTCTGTGTCGCATCCGGACATGTCTCACGTTCGACATGAAGGCGAGGCGCGCGGTCCTTCGTCGTACAAGGGATCCTGTTTGACCTGGCCTATCCGTCTCGAAAGAGGCGCAGTCATTTTAGTCGTCTCGGCACCGGTCTCCTCCTTCCATCCACATCGTTCTAGTTGTGTGCGACAATAGTAAAGCGCAACGGTTATCCTTTCTCGGCGGTGCTGTAGCCTGTTCTCCAGGAGTGCACCTGGAGTGTTCAACCCGCGGTAGCATAGTCGACATGGGTCAGGGTGCACCAGGTGCATTCTGGTGGATTGCTTATCGCCGTGTCATACTAGCTACTCAAGGGACTTTGACCCCTTCGTTGGACTATACCGCCTTCCCATACTCGCCTTCCCATACTCGCCTGGAACATCGAGAGCAGCCCCAGAGACACAGAACTTGACCGTTCGCGGATGACGTAAATTGGGCTGTTCTGACCGTGGCGCTGCGTGGAACAGCACGGCGAGGTGGTGCGGGGTACTGAACGATTACTAGGATCCTGGAGCGCTGCTATGGCATTGTGGACCCTGGAGCAAGACAACCGGTATCCGCAAGACGATGCCAAGGCGAGGTGCAGCGAGGATACACGTTCATCTAATGAATCGCCCGAGCATCCTTCGGCTTTCTCGGCAGAAGAGACATGAGTGAGCCTCTCCTTCTGACGTTGTACCCGCTCTGCACTCTTGAATATAATTTTGCTGCTCACGGGGAACTCGCCTTGACCGACGGTCATTCACCGGCACAAATCATACGCTTTGACTGGGCGGCGAACTGCGCAGTACGGGATGCCGCTCGCGTGCGTTTGAGCCAACTATACCTACGACAGAGTTCGAGCAAGTCTGCAGACTCGGCGCGTCGATCTAAAGGGTGCTAGGAGTGATAATATTTCGGGAGACTAGATATTGCAGACTACGCCATCGATAGAGAGCACATGAAGACATTGCATACTGGTAGAATTTGTCTCCTAACGCAGAACGTTGGCTCCATGTACATCATGATGCTTCATGAGCTCTCGAAGTCGTGTCCCTTCTCGAACGGAAGCACTGGACTTTTGCGGGTAGCAATACCTTTGTATCACACTGCACGCGTGCAGCTGGAAAACACAACAATGATGAACGCAGTCTTAATGCGCACTCGTCAGAGGGCACCATAAGGCTTCTACAAATAATACAGCTCATTCAGAGCAGAAGAATCCCATGCAGAGCACAAATGAGGAAGCCAAAAGGACCGACAATCGGAAACCTCGCACGCATTGATAAATATCTTTGCTGTCTCTTAGAATGGCAGAAGTACAAGACACGAACATCATCTATCAGAGGGGCGGGTATCAAGACTTCAAGTACAGAATCCTCGAAGTACGAATTTAAAATATCGACTCCGGTCCATTATGGTCCACACATGCGCCAAGTACATCAATCATCAAATCAAAACAGAACGAGACGACAGGCAGTCCCAAGTTCCAATCCAAATCCAGAACACTATAAATCATAATTAAGAAGATGCACAACCCATTCCATTTGCCAAGTCACACACGCCGTCAACTGACAGCGGGCATAAGACAATGCAAAAGAAACAAGGAGTAGATCCCCCGACGACACAAGCCAGTACTGTAACGGCAAGGTCATCGCGCCCCCGGGTTGCAAGCAGAGCCCGAAGGACAAGGGCGGCAAAAATAAGATAACCAATAATGGAGGCGGTGCCTCCATAATAGTGGTTAAACTATTAAGAACAGATACTACACTTGATCTAAGCCAAAAGGCCAGAGTGGTAAGGAATCACCAAGGCCGGGGGCAGCCTTATATATGGCGGGCGGGGTGCGCACGGACCAGCTGCGCGCTTGGGATGACGCGTGGGAGGAGTGGGCGCTGCCGGTAGAAGCCGATGGCGTCTGATCCTAATAGGTGTAAACAACCGCTTTCCGCCCTTGCCACGTGATTGACACGCAGGGACTCGCGACTACGAGGCGTGCGCTGACGACTGTATCTGTGTCCTAGGACCCCACTCTGCTGCACTGGCGCTCTGAGCGGCGCGGACTTGTATCATTACCTGGACTCTGCGAAACGCGCTCTTTCGCGCAACCTGCAAAATGTCTCTGATAGCGACGATCTTCGTGCTGGTCTTCATGACCGAACTCATCTCGTGGATAGGAAAGTCCGTCCTGCTTGAGCTTGTCAGTGCCTTTATCGAGACCGCGTGCGATGTATACATGTACTGATTTAATTCCATCGGGTGACCGCTAGGTGTACTCTGTATACCTGCGTCTATTCTACTCCGCAAAGATGGCAGAGCAGCGGAAACTCAAGTCCGAAGTCCTGGTGAACAAGAAGGAGCTCCTACAAACGAGTGCGCAGGACCAGTTCGCAAAGTGGGCCAAGCTGCGGCGGACGGTGGACAAGGGGCTCGCGGACCTCGAGAAGCTCAGTATGTCTCGTCAAGCTGCGTCCCTGCTGTGCCGCTCTCCTGACGCTGGATACCCGCATGCAGACGGCGAGCTCTCTGCGATGCGCAGCGGGTTCTCACTCAAGTTCAATTCGGCGGTGTGGTTCCTCACCGCGGGACTGCAGTTCTTCGTCGGGTGGTGGTACCGCAAGGCGGCGGTGTTCTACCTCCCGCCAGGGTGGTTCGGGCCGCTGGGGTGGATGCTCGCGCTGCCGTTCGCACCGGCGGGGTCGGTGAGCTGTGGGGTGTGGCAGATGGCGTGCAGACGCGCCATCAAGGTGGGCGAGCGCGTCGTGAAGGAGCTCGCCGCGGGTTCCGCGAGTGCAGGTGCGTCGTTCTCGACCCGGCGATCTGCGCCGCGAAGTCGACCGCGAAGCTCACGTTTGTCCCCGCGTGTGCAGGAGAGCCAGGAGCGGTTCCGTCGGAACAGGAGGACGACAAGAAGAGGCGGTAGGCGTGGTTCGGATGTATTTTTGTCCGCCGCTATTGGCAGCATATCTTATCGAGGCGAGGTGTATCGCTATGCGTCTTCCGCGCCCGCTGTCCCGTGTGAGCGTCGTCGTCCCGGGTGTGCCGTCAGCTGTTGGCAAGTCCTGGGAGAAGCCCTGTGCATGCAAGCGCAAAGGCCGAAAGCACCGAACCCGGCTCCGAGGTGCGTCGCGCGCTCCGTCTGCGTGGCTGACGCTCGACTCCGTTCCGCGCCCTGGCCTTGCTCTGGCCACCCTCCGCCTCTGGCCATCCTCCGCCTCTGGCCGTCCTCCACGTTGCAATCGACGGCCGAGACGACACGTGCATCGCGTCCATCGTGCGCGTCGGTCTGGGATCGGGCGAGAGCCGGGCGCGGCACGGAGCCCCGCCGGGACCTGCCCAGTCTCTGCCCGCGGCCGGACCTCCCTCAGCGCACGGCCGGCGGGCAGCCCGGAGCAACGGAGCGGAGGACGGAGCCCCGGCCGGCGCGCGGAGGCGGGAAGCCCCTGCGCAAGCCACGTGAAAACCTTGTCGGGCCAAGATGACGTGCGCCTACCTAAACAGGAAAACGGTAATGCGGGGAGCCGCCAAGCGCAAGTCGCACTTATAACTGCAGACACGGAAATGCATCCTCACACCTCTCCTCTCCTTCCCATCGTCTATCACACCAGCTCACCGCAACTGACTTCGTCGCCAGCATGGTCGCCGGCGTACAGATCCACTCCAAGGAGGCCCAGCAGGCCCAGGCAGAGATCCTCACCGAGGACGCCCTCAAGTTCCTCGCCGCGCTGCACAGGACGTTCGAGTCGACGCGCCAGAGCCTCCTCGTCGCCCGCGAGGCTGCCCAGCTTCGCCTCGACTCGGGTGTGCCTCTCGACTTTCCCCCCGAGACCGCCCACATTCGCGCAGACCCGTCTTGGCAGTGCGCGCCCCCTGGACCCGGGTTGGAGGACAGGAGAGTCGAGATCACCGGCCCGACCGACAGGAAGATGGTCGTGAACGCGCTCAACAGTGGGACTAAGACGTTCATGGCGGATTTCGAAGGTACGCCGGATATATGCGCCTTAATAACCGTGGCTGACCCCTATGATTTGACAGATGCGAACTCGCCGACCTTCGCGAACATGCTCAATGGTCAGGTGAACCTCCGCGACGCCATTCGCCGGCAGATCGATTTCGAGTCTGGTGGAAAGTCGTACAAGCTCAAGGAGAAGCCCGCTGTGCTCATCGCCAGGTGTGTCAGATCCTAGTTCTGTCTCGAGCACGGCTGATGTCTCGACCTCCAGGACCCGTGGTTGGCACCTGGACGAGCCTCGCATTACAGTCGACAATGCGCCCATGTCGGCGTCTCTATTTGACTTTGCCCTCTACTTCTACCACAACGCTTGGGAGCTCGTGAAGCGCGGATCCGGGCCGTACTACTACCTCCCGAAGATGGAGCACTACCTCGAAGCGCGTCTGTGGAACGACGTCTTCAACTTCTCGCAATCGTACATCGGCATGCCGTTCGGCACCATCAGGGGGACTGTCCTGATCGAGACGCTGCCGGCTGCATTCCAAATGGAGGAGATCTTGTTTGAGCTCCGGACACATTCCTCCGGCCTGAACTGTGGTCGGTGAGTATCCGTCATTTTCTGGCGTAATGTATTTGCGCTGACCCTGAGTGACTAGCTGGGACTACATCTTCAGCTTCATCAAGCGACGCAGAGCAGACAAGAGCGCGATCCTTCCTGACCGCAAGGATGTTACCATGGAGTCGCCATTCATGGACGCGTACGTCCGACTCCTCATCCAGACCTGCCACAAGTGAGTATATGCGCTATGACTACAAGTAATCATATGCCAAACATGCGTCTAGACGCCGTGTTGCGGCGATGGGCGGCATGTCGGCGCAGATCCCTGTCAAGAACGACGTCCAAGCCAATGAGGCTGCCATGAACAAGGTTCGCGTGGATAAGCTTCGCGAAGTCAAGGCCGGACATGACGGCACATGGATCGCGCACCCTGCCATCAACCAGATCGCCATGGATATTTTCAACGAATATATGCTCGGCCCCCACCAGGTTTGTTCCGGATACCATACGAGCACGTCGTTCGGTCGCTCACCTGATGCATAGTACCACATCCGTCGCGAAGACGTGCGTGTCGCCGCAGCCGACCTCGTCAACAGCAAGGTCACGGGGCAGATCACCTCCTCGGGCGTGCAATCGGGCGTGGAGGCCGCGCTCGCGTACAGCGGCGCGTGGCTCGGCGGGAACGGGTGCATCCCGCTGAACCACCTCATGGAGGACGCCGCGACGGCGGAGATCTCGCGCGTGCAGCTGTGGCAGTGGGTGCGCTACGGCGCGCGGCTGGCCGACACGGGCGAGACGATCACCCCGGAGTACGTCGACCGCGTCGTCGACGCGGCGGGGCCGAAGCTCGTCGGCGGGCCGATTTCGGAGAAGAATATGGAGATCGTCAGTAAGTATTTGAAGGCGCAGGTCAGGAAGGAGTGGCCGGGCGAGTTCCTGACGAGCGACTTGATGGGCCATCTGGCGGTCGCGGATGGGTGCCCTGCGCAGTGGCAGCGGAGCGTGCTGTGAACGTGGGGCTTGCGAGCCTGTGTCGCGTGTGAGATGTTTGTTTTTATACATTAGGGTTCTTGTATAAGTAGCTGTATTACATGTTTACCCTACGCAGATGGAACATCGCATTCATTTTCGCAGTGAGACAGTCCCGATGGAAACCTCGGCTATCCATGCTGGTGTCCGTGCTGGTCACGTCGTGCGGAGAATAGTAAGCTTCAATCGGTCCGGCGGGACAGGCCAAAATGAAATTCAACAGTGTGTTTTGCGTGCTTCGAGTTGGGAAGGTGAGAGATATGTTGATTGCTATGATACATGCGAATGAACATCCGTGTGAGTAACATTCCTTCCGAGTGCCGACGAGCGATCTTGGCGCCGAGCCCTATTCCCTCTGTTCTTGTGCGTGCTCCCTATACTGGGTTCGTATCGCTCTCTCTCGGTCTCTTCTCGCCGTTCACACCCGGGTCTGCACCGCTTGCGGCCTCCGGTGCACCGCCTGCAGTGCTGGTCGAGCCAGAGGTTTGCGGAGCTATGACGTTGCTGATAGGGTCCGGCGGGGATGCGCGGCAGTCGGTCGTATCTTGGCCGGGGTTCAGTCGCCAGTAGCGGTAGCTGCAGGAGGTTCGATCAGTTCATGTATGCACGCAGCGCACGCGGGTATACGCACTGTTTTAGGACGGTGTACACCGCGGCGCCGAGGAATGAGCCAAGACAAGGGCCGACCCACCACTGTGGAAGGTGTTAGACGAATAGGGAAGGATAGGCTTCGCGGGAAGTCGGACGAACCACCCAGTGCGTGCCGTCTGGGAAGCCTGTGACGACTGCTGGGCCGAATGCACGCGCGGTGTTGAGCGCCGCGCCTGTATAGTATAGCGAGAATCTGTACATCGGAGATTTGTGAGTCCCGCTGCACAAACAAAGTAGTAGCCGGACTTACAGAGAGCACGCGAATAGTGTGAGGCCGATCCCAACCTATGTGAACGAGCTATGAGACTGGCATGTCTGAAAATAGTGAGTTGACATACAGGTGCGAACGGCGTCGTGAAGTGTTTCTCCGCGGCCAGCATGAGGACGGCCAGGACAAGAATTGAGGTCATGAACATCTCAATGAACACTCCCTGCGCCGAGTTGATGCCTGGCGCGAGGGCGACACTGCACACGGGCAGTCAGCATCAGAATGAGCACCAAATTTTACAGATGCGCACTTGTAATTGAGCGGACCTGGCGTGAGCGCGAGCACCAGTGCCGCCGCCGCAATGGCCCCCGCGAGCTGCGCGATGCAATAAAGCACGAACCGCACAGGGCCAATGACGCCCGTGAGGAGGAGCGCAAGGCTGATGTTCGGGTTGAAGAGCGCCCCGCTCACGCGGAAGAAGAGCCACGCCGAGATGAGCAGCCCGAAGCCCATAGAGAGCGACTTGTAGAGGATGCTCTCGATCCCGCTCGGAGAGGCATCACCCCCGCTTTGGACCTCGCCCTGAGTGGCCTGGAGCCCGCCGAACGCAAGGAGCAGAAAGACCGTCGTCCCGGTGAATTCGACAGAGGCAGCCCAGAGGTCTTCCGCGAAAGTTGAGAAAAGCGGGTGAGATCGTAGAGTGTCCATCGAGGCTTGTGTGCGTTTTTCGAGCCAGGTGAGGAGAGCTCGGGTATCTGTTGCCGGAGGTGAGAGCGGCGTGTCATATTAACTAGGTCCCCGAGGTGATACAAGAGCGCAGAGGTGATGCATGCAGTGGGCACTGCGACTTGGGACGGGATGGGGCTTCGGTCGCACGGACGCCACCCAGGACGCCTCCAAGCACCTATCGTCATTAATTATGACGGGCCCACACATGACATCAGCCATAGTAAGCTGCTCCGAGGAACAAACAGGAGTCCATGACAGTACGTAGCAACGCGAGAAACCAGACAGATTGACCGAGACCGACGAAAGTCTAGATGGATCTCGTCGATATATTCAGTACTGGACGGTATGGGCGAAGCGGCCAGCCCAATAGGCAAGTGCTCGGGCGCCTATTTGATTCAGGAAGCGCCCGAAACCTCTCTAAAGTTGTGATGAGCAGGACGTCGCAGAAAGGCGAACGGGGTGCCGGAAGGGAAAGGCTCGGAATGTGCCTGCAGTCACGAAAATAATGGACACTCTTTTGTAACAGGTACCGGAGTCGAGGGTCAGGTGCCAAGCAAGATTGCGCTCGCTGCTATCGGGCTGAAGGCGGACATGGCGAGGAAACCGGGTCGGGGGACCCGCTACTGGCGTTGGTTCGTCGAAGAGTACAACTGGAGGTCGCTATCGATGTAAGCTACGAGTGCTCAAATCGGGAAGCTTAGGTAACGTGGCCATTACATCTTTCGGAATGCACGAAAGGAGGTGCGGAACCTTTGTTTTGTCGACTTCGCCAAGGCTCCTGGCGACAAGAAATCGTCCCGTTGCATCGTCACGCTAAAGGAGGGCGCACACATGCCGGCGCACCTCGCCTGGCTACGCCAGCGCCTCAGTGGAAACAGCTCGGTCATGTACGACTACTCGGGATTGCTCAACGCATACGCTGGGACATTCGACGAGGCGACGCTAAAGCATATCCGCAGCTCTCCAGATGTAGAGAGGATATCTGAGGTGCGCGCCTAGAGTGTACTGGCGTTGTGCTCGTGTATATTGACTTACTATGGCGCATTAGGATTCGATCTTGACTTTTGGGGACCAGCAGTAACGCTCTGAAGAGCCAAGTAGTTCTAGCGGGGCGAACCAGAATATTATGAGTCAATGAACGTCGAATTTGCCATATTCCTGTCGAGAGCACCAATGAGGCCACTACAACTACATGCCCCTATTCCAGAGTCTAGAGAACCACTTGATTGTAAATCCACTCCTTGAGATTTGCGTCCTCCGGGCTGGCACTTCCACATAGAGGCAGTGTGATCAAGAATCCATATCTTGATAAGGTACTCATAAGAGATAAGAGACACCTGGAGCGTATGAACAATATTTGTTGTAACGTTCTTAGGCTTGGCGCGCACGTCTGCAGACTCATCCACCGACTTTCTCGAGCAAGGACAAACTACACCTTACTACCAGATTGCATGAGTGCTGGATGTGGATCTCAACGGTCACGCAGATATGTTTCTAAGATAATTGTATTTGTATAAGATACATCTGATCTACTGATCGCTCAAGAGATGATTTGGAACATCGACCCGTGACTTGTCTCTAGGACAGAGTCGCAAAGCCAACTGCGTTTTGTGCAAAAGAGAATATATTGTACTGGTTCTTCATGAAGCTATCTCCAAGAAGCCAGACATTGTTTCCGAGACCGAGGTCTTGACCAGCAAGCGCCCCGACACACTGACCAGAGCCCGGTTGAGTCTGGCCGAGGTTGAAACTGCAAAGCGGGATCAGTTTATGTGGGTAACGAACCGCGGGGGTGGATCGTACTTAGCGGAACTGACGACCCAGTTGTTACCGCCCCAATTGAACGAGACAGTCGGCAGCGAGTTGCAGGGGTACGAGTAGTAGCCCGAGCTACTGTCGTAGACGGCGGAACCAGGGATGCTAGCATAAAATGCCTGCACGGCGCTCGGAGGGCCGTACATTATCGTCGTACCGGAGTCGATGACCGTCTGGAAGCCCGAGTTTGTGACGTTGTTGCCGACCTGCAGCTGTGCGTTGCCGATCTGCCAAAATTGATTTGAAGTGACAAGGGGGTGGTATTCGATGGATCCGGTGTAGAGCGAGTTGTCGGTCCCGCCGACGTACAGCTCAGAGCCAGACTGGGCGAGCTTCATCGCGAAGACATTGTTCGCTGCGCTCTTTTGCGAGAAGGCGGTGTTGAAGAAGGGGCTCTGTCCCAACGCGGACAAACCCGGGAAGGCTAAACCCAGGAGACCGTCGGCGGGATCGGAGGCGAAGCTGTCTGACAAGTGCTTCGCAGGCGAGAAGTACTGGTTGTTTGCAGTCACGCCAGCAACAGAGACTACTCATTGCGTTTGTCAGCACTGTCTTCAGATGAGACGACAGTGGAAAATAACGGACCTTTATCGGTATAGACAGGACCGGAAACGGAGGAGCCATCGCCGTACGCGATGTAGAACGACCCAGACTGCTTCGCAGAGGTAGACGAATGGGAGGCAGAGTACTTGTGCTTCGACGAACATGTCTGATTGTGGCACGACGTACTCGGGACCCATAGGTCAGACGAGCCCGTGTCGAAGTCGATCACAAAGTTCTGCGGCGGTGTGCCGATACTGACAGCTCCCGTCCACTCCAAATCGCCGTCCTGGTCAGTCAACGACTCCTTTTGGCGCTTTTCATGATGCGAAGTGGCATTCATATGCATGATGGGCTTGATCTCGGCGCCCTCCGGGAGCGCCTCATGGCCCATGTTTTGCTGAAGGTTGATCAGGTTCTGACGGTGTTTACTGGGGACCCAATGTTAGTGACAACGAGCACAGAAAGTAAGTAGGGCTTACTTGTGAGTACGTGCTAGATGCCGAAGAGCTTCCGCGTGATTGAAGGTGCCGTCTGGGTTTGTCACTGAGGAGCGCTTCGTGAAGGGGATGCGGGAACCTATCTCCTGGACGACCGGCGTCGCAGCAGACAGGAGTGCAAGAGAAACAGTGATCGTGAGAGGGGCCTTGGGGAACATTCTGAATAGCAGTATTGGAAAAAATGAGCAAGCGAGATAACGCAGTTATCAGGTTCAATGGCTCCCCAGAGGTGAAAGTACGTGGTATTTATGCATTTTCGACTCATTTCTCTGGCTTTCAGATATGCCTGCCCGACACACGGAATGGCCTTCGGAATAACCTTCTTTGGTATCTTTCAATGGATAGACACGGCGGAAGGACCGGAAGAGCAGATCCGGGGGCCGGGCAGGACTGGAATGCAGAAGCAGCCACTGGAAGGGTTCGCAGGACAGCATATTCTTGAGAAGACCAAAGGTATTGTCCAGATATTTTGAGCACAACTGAGCATCGCCCGAAGACCGTGAAGCCCTCCGTAGCCGCTAATTCAAGAATTGGAACAGGCCCACTGAACAAAAGTCTGATTCATGCGCCCGTTGAACGAGTGATTATTTGGCTCCAGAGAACATGGACCATGGCCGCCATGTTCGGCTTGATAAATATGGCCTCCGAGGGAACATGGCAAATATCCAGGGATTATGAGGGGAAAGGACCTCAAGCTAACAGCCTCCCAGGAGTCTCGGCGGGTCGGGCGTCGCGATATGGGTGATCACGTGTAGGACAAATATTTGTTCCCTGTGGCTGAGATCCTGGGTTTGTCGTGACGCTATATGTGCATAGGAAGTTGCATGCTGGTGTGAGAGGATACTGCCCACTAGCGTTAATCCTCAAAGTGTTCAAAGGCCAGTCAGACGAGGAACATTGCCAACTTCAGGGTGACCGCAAATGTGTCCCATCCTGGCGCGGTAACCTCATCTGGAAGTGCTTACGCGCTCCCTTCTCACGGTTTGTGAACGGCACTGGGCGCTAATTCGCCGCGGCGCTGACGTCGCTGGCTGAGTCTCGCCGCTTGCGCTTTGCCAGTCTCGGAAGAAATATGAAACTGCTCTTCCTCCTGACCATCTTCCTCCTCTCCGTCGTCTCGTTCGCAATGAACCCACCGACCAAGCTTGAGATTGAGACGACGTACAAGCCGAGCGACTGCTCCCTGAAGGCGCAGACCGGGGACCAGATCAAGGTGCACTACGTGAGTCGCGTCTCCTATTGACAGTACATCTGTCGGCATCGTTGGGGGATCGGCTCACCATTTGTTCGTTCACAGACCGGAAAGCTGTTCTCAAATGGCAACAAGTTCGACTCCAGGTGAGCCGTATCGTTAGTGCTCCGAGGACATTATGGTATGACTCAACGCTTGCCTCGCGACCCCTAGTCTTGATCGCGGCCAGCCGCTGCCCCTGACGTGTAAGTCACATACAGCATGCGACATGCACTGCACATCTATCATTGACACGTATACATCTCTATGTAGTGGGCGTTGGCCAAGTTATCAAGGGTTGGGACCAGGGCCTTCAGGGCATGTGCGTCGGCGAGAAGCGCACCTTGACCATCCCTGCCGATTTGGCGTATGGTAAGTGTTCCGTAACTCAGAATGTCTGTCCCTTGTTCAATCTGGTGACCAGGCTCCCGCGGGTTCGGCACTGTGATCCCACCCAACTCCGCCCTTGTCTTCGACTGCGAGCTGACAGCCCTCGACCCGAAGGGCCCGCGTCAGGAGCTGTAGGATTATATGTGATCTTCCACGCGAAACCGATAAGCACACTTGGACTGCCATTAGACTCGTCATAAGCAACTACGGTTGGCTGCCCGAAACTCATCCACGCTGCAGGCCTATGCACCTCGTGACATAGGCCAGGACATTATCTCCCTTGATTCGAATGCGAGATTGGTTTGAGAACTCACTGGACCCGCGCCTTCAACTGCACACATGCTGCACTGTACCTTGAAGGTTGGCAGGCTGTGATTGTCAATAGTTGACAGCGCATCTGTCTTCGCTGACACTCTGGTGGAGTGCGGATCTCCAGTATCACCGGGTCATCTGCCTTGGTTTCATTGTACAGCAAGTGTTTAGGGAAGAAACGTGTCGGGGCTCGAATGGACTCGTAGCGAGCTGACGCATTCCCGTTGCGGCTAGCATCGTGATCATATTGCCACTGATCTCCCAATTTTTACTGGCATTGTCAATCACATTCTTTGTAAAGATTCGCATTCCGGGTATATCTATCTGTCTAAGCTGGCAATGGCGGATACAGTTTCGACCGAGACGCCCAGTAACGGTCCATCATACGCCCGGAATAGGGCAAGCTCGGTCAAAGATCTGTCCGTCAAACAGTCCTACACCACACTACACACAGGCAAGCGTCCTCGGCAAATCTCAAGCATCGCGTCCTCAAGTGCAACGCAGCTGGCCGTACTGTTGATTTATGAATAGCGTAAGTGCAATAGCTATGAGAGCTGTTCAGGATGCTTACAGGAGGGCCTCTCTTTTTTTGAATGAGGGGGAGCCAGTGAACCTCGTATAATCAATGCGATAGGTATCACACTCACACGTGCGATGAAGTCAACCTCAGCGGGCTCTGCGGAGGGGGCGCCGCGGACAGGCATCGTTGCTAACGTGGGGTTCCGCGAATGATCAAGATCGGTGTGCGCAGGATAGATGCACCAACTCACCGGTCAACAGGAAGACGACGAAGACGAATACGCGCGACAGATACGAACATTTCCAGGATTGGCTCGAATGGCTTGTGTTGATGTTTTTCAAAGATCATGTTCGGGCTGCTTCTATCAAGACGCGTACTCAAGTTCACATCAGGGCGAACATAGCCGTTTACATATGATGACTGGCCAGAACCTTCGGCATCAGCGCAGCGATGAGTGTGAGTATCAAAGTGATGGGAGTGTTGGCGATGCGATGAATATTGACGCTAAAGTGATGTCCGTGAGTAACGGCGACAGCATCCTGAATTTAATCAGTCTCAAACTCACATGCTGCTGACCGATAGGAGCTTTCCAGGCGATATGAGGCTGTTGATCGATGTGAGCTTTCCAGGTACCATCGTTGTCCTAGCGCTGTACGGATTGACCAGACAATGAATCGCATGGTACGAAGGCGCTACAGTTGGAACTTGCTGCCCTGTACGCCTACGCGTAGCAAGCGGACGTCTACAATCACAAGCAGGAACGGTACAAACAGCATAATAGATACCTAAAATAATACAGTAGATAAGCGAATCATCACATAGGATGGCTAAGCTGCCGCGAATCTGGCTCTGATTTTTTGCACAATGCCGCGCTTGTCTTCAATTGCGACTGGTGGTCTTCGATCCGAAGTAACCGGATTAGGAGCCATGCGTGATATATGATATTCTGAACAGTCAACAAGCAACATCGGAACCCAAAACGAAACATACGGGTGATTTCGAAGAGCTCTCCTAGATTGCTGGCACCTAATCCTTGAGAAACCGACTGAACAAAACAGAATGACAATGCACAGGGCTGGACCCGAAAGTATGGCTGAATGCATGCTGCGCGTAATCTCAAAGGCGGCTGAGCTATAATTGTGTGCGCCTGTAAGATATCACCCCGGTGAACGTTCTTCTAGGTGTACATTCCTAATGTGGCTATATCACTTGCATAATGTGATTAGTCCATCCGGCACTTATGGAAGGGACGCGCCAGAACTCCAGAATCGTGATCAGATGGGTTGAGTCGTCTCAAGCTTCGGCTACTCCGTCAGATATTATTGCGTACGAGATCCTTTGCTCTGGATATTGGCTACCGTATGCATTCTCAACTGAGCTCACACGTTCGGAAAGGCTCGAAGATGGAAGCTGGAAGCATTGAGTAAACTGAAATCTTGCCATGCTCGTACTCAGGTGGCGCGGCTTTGTGGCTGTGCTTGACAATGCTCTCGAAGTCCAATTTCGCGAAAATATAAATTGATTCTGCTCTGAATATCTACGATCTTTATGACCCAGTTCCTGATCACAGTATCCTTCTTTATTGCTGCAATGACAGATGGCCAGTCAATACGTACTTCATCAGATAATTCAATGAAATACTCACACACCGTACAGGGAAACACTGGCAAGTGAGGAGCCATGAAGGTTCGGAGCTTACGATATGTATTCAGGATGCTTACGAGATCAGGTTCAACCTCCTATTGAGTGAAGTACAGGTTTAGGGCCTTGAACAGGTACGGCATACTGATTCGGACTCACTCGGGAAACGAGATCAGCCTCAGCAGGCTCTGCAACGGGGGCGCTATGAACAGGAACCATGGCTTATGTGATGTTCAGTATTGAGGTCTGTGTGTGCAACACAGATGCAGCCTCTAATGACTTACCGGCCAAGAGGAAGGCGACAAGAACGAAAGCACGAGTGACAGACACGAACATCTCGGATGATAGCTGAGACTAATGCGGGTGTCCTCCAGGTCATATGGCGGGCTACTTATACACAGACGTATCTCCCGATTCCGATCGCAGAAAATATAGCATATGAAATTGACCAGACTGCGAGAACACTAGTTGTCGGGGTAAGGCCGAAGCATCACACGGTTGGGGTCTTGTAGAAGTGATGGAAGTGGGATCAATGTGGCGTACGTGAGTAGTGGTGGTAACAGAACTCGCATGTTATTCGTCGATATGACCGGCTTTGCAATAGAAATGACATCGGCCCATAGGTACCATCATTATCCTTACATCATTGGAATAGTCATATTGTACATGGCACATGCACGGTGCGGAGGGAGTGCATCAGTGGCTTCGCATTCACATGCTGTGCATTTCGAAGTACAGTCATATATGTCAAGTTCTGTCAAAGCACGAAACGTTTCGCAATATTCTCAGTAGGCCCGCGGCCTTCAGATGAAGGCCAGATAGTAAGATATCCAACAAGATGGCACCTCAAACATATTCTTCCCGCAGCACTGAGTCATGCTCCGTTATTTCCGCGAACGTTCATGAGGCTCGTCTGCCGTGCGTGAGGGGTACGAGGCTTGATACCCCCGTGCTGCTGTGGACGACTCAATGATTCTACTCCACAAGCTGCTCCTTCCATGCCTACGTTGAGGATTGCCTCCTTTTCTGGGACTGCAAATGTTGACTGCATTGAGCCATCAATTATATCCATGCCCAACCTCAGCCCGTTCGCAGTTGCGCCTTTGAATTACCCACAAGCTGGATAGGCGAAAAATCCAATCACTGGAAGGCACTGCCGCCATGAAACCTCAAACAGACGCGGGTCTGCCGGCCACTGTCACCGATTATTCTACTGATAAGACTTGTCGAGCTGGAGGTGACGGGAGGATGCATGAAGATCGTGCTGAAGCCGAGATCCAGGGAGCCGGCTCGAGAACCTGTGCTGTGGCAGAGGAACGTTCGGCGGATGATGTATGTCCTATTTGTTGTGTTTGCGGGAGCTCTCGCTTGGTGCAACACGAGGGGGCTTTCTGTGGAATTCGGTACAGAAGTTGAGTCGATATGACGGAGAACGCCGAGACTCATGCATCGCTGTAGCGTTGCCTCATGACGAGCTCCGTAACGAGCAAGAAAGGACAGCAGGGCGTACTCGTATGACGCATGAGATATCTCCTCATGATAATCCTGGTGGTTATGGTTGTGTTGCTTGGGAAAAAGTTCAACAGCAATATAGGTGGCGAATCGAGCGGCCTCTGGACATGCCAGGTCCAAACCGGACGCATTGCACAGCGCCAGAGCTGCCAGTCAGTGCCCATTTGGCTCCGCAGACACTACCCAGTCAATGGTATGAACGCCACAACTGAAGAGGCATTGGCGCGTACGCACAGCAGAGACAGCGCCTGCTGCTGATGGTAGCGTGTGCACACGAGGCAAGTACATCCCGCAGCGTGCGCGGATAAGACAATTCGGCAGAAAGCAGCCACGTAGGTACTCTAGAGGGAAACCCCCCCCCCCTCCCCCGGGGTCACTGCATGGGGCTCGCGACACAGATGTAGTCAGGCCTCTCGGCTTCAAGACTCTCGCACTCGTGGAAGAAGCTTATCTGCGACGAAGGGATTTATTGATGTATTGCTCCCTCGCAGGGAGAGTTTCACGGCACTCCCCATTATAGGAACGCGTCCGAGGTGTCAATACTTGACACTCAAAACAGGGGGTGCCTACGGAGGAAATCTCGCCTGGAAGACCCCTGGGTGTCATATCAATCGCTTCTTTCACTTTGTCTGATGCCTAGGAAACAATGACACATCGTGCAAGGCGAATAGATCAAGACAGGCCGGCAGTGGGTATAAGGCATGCGGAGGAGCATGAGCCTGTAAAAGCAAACGAGATGATGCAGCGCGGTACAGTAAAAGTAGATTGGCTATCCCGTCTGCTTTTCCCACGGATTGCCTCTGGCTCGGAAGTGCTAATCCGAGCTTGAGACAGAACGCGTGTGGATGGCCTCGGGCTACTGATACAGCACTGCGCTGCGAGACTACGGATCGCACATGATGTATTTGGCAAGTATAAAAGATTGACCATATGTCGATATGGGACAAGCACGATAAGACATCACGGCTGTGGTACTAGATCCAGTCAGTGTTGAGTCAAGTACCCATGGAGTTCGATAGAGAGACCAAGACCATATAGCGCAGTGCTTCACCGATATGGTTCTGCCGTGTTGAGACTGCAGGCTGAGATCTGGATGAGGTCGGGGGCGGTATCAGGAGAGAGGTCGTGACGGTCAGGAGCAAACGACAGCCCGTTCCCAGCTGGGGCGACAGATTTACATTCTCATCACATGACTACAGGAGCGTGTCTTCATGAGAAAGTACTCTGAGCCGCGTCTCCGCGGCGACTCTCGACAACGGTGTCCTTGAGAGCGTGCTTATGAAGAACGTCATATTTTGACTCCTTACGGGCTATAGACCCATGACCCGCTGTAGCAATCAGCAACAAACTGTCGGAACCGGTCCTTCTGCTTGAAGAGGTCCGCCAGGGCCCAGGCGGCGCTGACAGCTGTGCTTTATGACGAATTGGCTCAGCGTACATGCGATCGCACCTAGAACAGGATGACATATATAAAAAACAGGCAACTCGTTGAGGCACTACGACCACAATGCAAACAGAGATTGAGGCTGTTCTTCTGTGCGAGGAATCATGCGGCTTAGACCTTGCGGTACGGTGACGTCTGCGGTCTGTCATATGCTCATAACGCCTCACTAGCAAGCCATCTCTTCACTAGCTCCAAGGACTCCTTCGGCTTATTGTAGGGCACCTGTCATTCGAAAGGGGCATGTGAGCAGTTGCAAGTATTCCTCTACAAGAATACTGACCATATGGCCGGCACCAAAAAGCGTCGCAAAGGTGAGCGGTCCGGCACTTCTTGTCAAACCTACCGCATGACCATCCACCTGCCACTTTTGAAGCGGTTGGGAGACAAACTCATCCCTACCACTCCATTCAAGACCTAGCGTCATACGCTCGTTGCCAATCTGCAGATGTAGTCTTCATCATCAAGCGGTGTCACGTGCTGGATCCCGACAGTACACACCCAGTTGCATATCCAATCGTTAGCGCCAACGTAAATTAACGCTCGGATACCTCGCTCGAGAAGGCTAGCAATGTAATATTGTGTCGGGAATATATCGTCGTGGCGACGCTCGAATGCAAGACCGACATCGTGATTCCCGAGAGAGTAATTTCGAGCAGCATCATCGATACCCAGTTTCAACTGAATATCTGGACGATTTAGGAATGTTTCGATCTGTCTGCGAACCGCCATAGGTAAATGAGACTTTATATAGTGCAGTATTCTCAAACCTGGTGATCGGATAGCAAAGTGTTTCTTTGAAGGGACCATCACTACGAACGGATTAGATTCCGCGTTAATCTGGACATTTAGCAACATCGTACCAAAGTTCGCTGATGTCGTAAGGATTGTATCCTACATAGCTGATCTGAGTATAAATGCGGACGATAATGTAAGAGACGTGCCGCTCTCAACCAGTGGCGTCATCAGTAATTCATAGCAATATTGGGTTGTTGCTTCACAGTCGATAGGATTGAATGCAACATCACAGCGGGCCATCATCTTCTCGCAGAGGGATAGCTGATCAGGAATTCGATGAGTGATTGATAGAATGGCTTCAAACAATGCAGACCAACCCTGTGCTTCATGGCAACGCATGTCCTACCGACCATGTCAATAATTCACATAAAGGACATGAATACCGCAGCGTACTTGATATCCTGAATCGGCGGAACCGATATGTTCTGGCACTGCATGTTGTAGTAGGAACTTGTCATAGAGGGCCATTCCGTACAGCCATTTCCTGCAGATAAGCAGAGCGTCGTTCTCATAAGATTTGAGAGCATACTCAAGGTATACGTACATACCTATCATCACTGAACTGAGGTTGACAGGTGTGATTCCTGCCTCTACGAGGTTCTCATTTAGCTCGAGGAGCTGAGCGGCGAAGACGGGGATATATCGTCCCTACAGAAGTTGTCAGGGACCATTACACAAGTTTGGCGTATCATGAAGAGCTCACTCCGTATGACTCTCCTGCCATATGAAACGCGCGACCCTGGAACTTCGTAAAATGCTCGAAGAAAATAGCGCTGAATATAGCGATGTCCCTCCCTGCATCAATACTGTTGTCGACAGCCTCTCCGTGCTCTGCATATGAGAAACCGACCCCTATAGGCTGATCAACGAAGAAGATGTTGGCGTTCGCATTCCATGAAAACGGGTTGGATGTGACATTGTCCGAAGTAATCACACGGCAAGGACCTACACTTGCGAATTAGCGTGTTGGACATTGCAGACAAAATCTTTGACGAGCGTACCAAGCTCCATGAACAGCCCAAAAGCGGAAGAACCACCAGGACCACCATTCGTCCAGAAAATGACCTCATCTTTATCGGGATCACTCCTACTCTCGAAGAAGTAAAAGAAGAGGTGTCGTGCTTCGTTGTCGATGTATCCGGTATATGCGCTGGCAGAGAGACGTTATGCTCAGCCTCGACTAAGGAGGAGCACTAGATAATGCTTAACTTACGGAGGTGCCCCGTCGCAAAGGCTCGACTTCTTGATACGCACGCTATGGTGAGGGAAGAGTGGGTGGTCCAGCACAGTAAACTCCGTCGAGGGTATATTGGTCAAGGAACCCAACGGCACGAACTTCCTGATGTCGTGTACGTCTGACACCAGCCAAGTGCGGTCTTCGAGAAGGGCTTGATGGTTGGCTCCGAGGAGAGGTGTCGTCAGAAACTGTTGCGCCCGACATATCGGAAGCGTAACAAGACACACGAGGAGTAGAGATACAAAAACTGGCATCTTAGGTGAAGTAGAGCATCCGATGCGTACTAGGATCCCTGCACACAACTGGTATGGTAGATGAAGCACTGAGTGCGGTCACGATAAGGGCGAGCATACAGTGACGCAGGGTCGCAGCACATTCTCTCAGGTCGAACCGGCAAGTATATTAACGCTGGGGACCATGCGGACGTTAAACGGGCGCTGGCGCTACTCTCACAGCCTGATACTGGTGCGGACAAAAATGGGGGTCAGAATGGCCCGAGTTTAGGTCCGTATGCGGACAGAAATGCTCCAAATTTCGACCTACGTTCGATGTTTTGTGCGAATAAAACCGGACTAGGGAGGTCGAGGTATGGTCCAGGTAGGGACAAGAATGGCTACGCTCCCGCGCAGCCGGCCCGGATGTGCTGCGGTACGACTGCCAACTGGGACTCGACGCCCCGGAGGATCCCGCCCGAGCAATGCCCCCGCTAATCCCACGTCTACTATCGTTCGACCCCTAATGCAAAACTCTGGAGAAACACAATATATCTCAGCCGTGAGAGGGGATCTGGGTGTCAAACTTTTACCAGTATGCAGCTTTGCATCTCCTCTATCAATCTATCCAGTAATGATGAGAATATACAAAGAACTCAGCCGTTCGGAAACATTCCGGGCGAGAGAGTCGGTTTTGACGGGGTAATGCAAAACTTTGTCACAGCGGGTCACACTGCGCCGACGGGATTGACCGTCGGCACCTCACCGGCATGGGCGGCATGTCACTCTGGCCGAGCGGACAGTAGACTTCACGTGCGCATCTGAAGTGCAACCGAGACGGAGCTTCAATGCGTGACTTCCATTCAAGGCGAGGTGGCTGGCGTTTGTCACGACTCAGACAAACTCCTTAGCTAGAGCTCGCAGCTTCTATCCTGGATATGTAGTGTTTGCGCCATTGGAACGGGTGCAGTGAGTAGAATATTGTACCGAGGCGTCAAGGGGATAGGTGCAGGAGATCGGGTTGGATCTGACGATAAGTGTTCATTTTCGCCACTTTCTGAGGTCAGATCAATTACGCGGACAAAAATCCCCCCCTTCAATCCTGATGCGGATAGAAATGGCCGAAACTTGTGCGGACATAATACCTCCCAAATCAGACAAATTCGGGTCTTACATCTTGGGGAATGCCACGGTCCTCATAGAACCCGGCTTCCTTTTCAGGAAATGGAAATCTGAGGAGGTCGGTTGCGTGAAACCATCTGGACCTACCGTCTTGAGTCTTGACGTCCTGAGCAGGTGCTATGCTGTATCGTTCCCCTTTCTGAGCTACGTTCCGATGAGGAGTCTTTGTCTTTGTCCGATCGGGATATCCTCTCGGGCTACGAGAGTTGGCAACGGTGTAACACCAAGAGCGCTAGGCGGGTGCAAGAATTATCTTCGACAAGAGCATCGGATGCGTGTTATGGATACTCACCTTCCGAGCTTACAGTCATGTCTTTGCAGGCACAGCGAATCCTTTGCGGCATTAGTTCATTGGGACCGATTTCTAGGCTGGAGGACTGACTGAGGACTGGCACAGCTAGACTGTTCGAGGTCTTCAGCTTTGATCCGGTACCTCTCGTCGCTCTGAGGGTTTTTGTTCTTCTTCTGGTGATCTGTCTGTTCCCAACTACGATGCTGCATACACGAGTATACTTACTCGGTGTATCCTTTGGTCGGTGAATTTCACTGTGTCCTCCACCAAATGGAGACGTAGAAATCACGTCTGGGGTGCCCGTGGATTAGCTTTGCGCCACCTGCTTCGCGGTTGTATATCAGATCTACCTGTTCACCCCTCGAACGCACGTGAGATTACACCTAAAATTTTCACTTAATGGACCTGGCAAGAAGTCAGTAATCTGGATATCGTCCGGGACATGCTGTACCGTGAGGATTCCATGTGACGGTATCGCGAGGACCTGTCCCGAAGAACGATGCGTTTTTAAGGCAACTCATGGAGTATGACTTCCTGCTGCTGAGCTGTCCGAACTGCGACCGAAGGCGGTCTCATGCGGATCCGCCGGTCACCGGTCACGAGAAACTCCATCTGTTGGCAAGAGTTCCCCCGCTTGACGTGCGCATGTGCTGAGCAATCACATGTGGACGCCGGCATTATAGGGAATGGTACTGGACTGCTGTGACGAATAGTCGCGATTCCAGATTACGGATATCCTCTGACATTGGATGAGAGTGCCTGCATTGTACATGTGCAGTATAGGTATGTATAAAATATGCGCAGGAGATGACAAGCAGCCGTGCTACATTCACAGGACCTCACTTTTTGGCTGGGATAAGTGTGCATGACGATGAGACAAGGCCAACATGCTTCCTTAGGCTACAGATAAGGCCCCATGACATGTCAAGCTGTACGGATGGGCAATATGGACTACATGAGGTGTAGATCTTCAAGGCACAACGCCACTCAATTCGCGCCGCGATGGCACCTATGTACCCCTGTCATTATCGCGTTCATTTATACTACCTTTGAAACCAGGTACGAGATACACGGATGACAAGTCTAGAGCAAATGTACTTACCGTCGCTTCTCTCGGAGACCGAGACTTTGTATACAACATACATCGAAATCACCGCGAGCTCCATCGCGATATATCACCGAGGGCCCTCGAGCACCCGGCAATTGCAAATGGCTAATCTCTCTCGCGTTAGCGTCTGAGCTACAGCTCGATATAAAAGTAGCCCGGCCACGTAGCTTGGTCACTATCGACCATAGTCATTCTCAGCCAGATTTTACGAACATGCTTGTCTCTGTCGCACGTACGTTCACCTTCCTCGTTGTGGTATTGACCGGTGAGTCCTCTGTGGCTATATCTTTTGTGCGTATACAAGTTCTAATGCTTGATTGGATGTTGCATTAGCAATGTTGCCTGTCTATAGTGCCCCCATTGCAGAGCCTGCCGAAGTTGACCCCGTCGAAGACGTAAGTATAGACCTACGATTGCTGCCCTTGTCCGAGACCAGAGACTCACTTGCGTACCTCACGCAGTGGGGCTCTGGTCGGACACCTACCTGGAAGAAGTAGTACCGGCGACTCTGCCATATCTCTGCCACATCAGTTGCCAATCAGAGACCTCCGCTTGATGCTCGTACACCTTGTGCAATTCCAAGAAATAAATCTCCATTCACATTGACCCAGTAGCTATAATCTAGCCGAATTTTATCAAGCACTCAGATTCCACGCTCGATATATCTACACTTTACGCGTTTGCTAGGCTTGTCCGACAGTATGCGGGATTTGGTCGCCTGCATTGACCGAAGAAAAGAAACCTGCCACCATAAGCAACAGATCCAATGGTGGAGAGGCATTGGAATGAACCAGGTATCTAGCGGCAAACGTAATAGTTCACTCCGAGTGGTAATGACGTAGCACATACATTTTGGATCACGCAGTCAGAACTATAAATGCCTGAAGCTCAAACGTAGTATACCAAGATTGTCGCAGACACACGTTCACAATTGTTCCTTCGCAAGCCACCTCCTGACCAGCTCTAACGCCTCCTTCGGTTTATCATGCGGCGCCTGTGGATTTCTCGAATTGGTTGGTACATGATGCATTAGTAGAAGACCTACGTACTAAATGCCCAGCGCCGAAGATTGTTGCGAATGTCAGCGGACCAGCGCTCCTTGTAAATCCCACAGAGGCACCGTCGATCGTCCATCCAGGGAGCGGCTGCGCAGCGAAGCTGCCTCTACTAGTCCATTCAAGGTTCAAGGTCATGCGTTCATTTCCAACCTAGACGCAGACCACTATAACTTCCATGGAGCGCCTCAAACGGAAACAACTCACCCAATTGCAAGTCCAATCGTTCGCGCCAACATACAACAATGCCCGAATGCCGCGCTCCAGCAGAGCGGCGATGTAGTACTGTGTCGGGAACATCTTGTCCTGGCTCAGGAAGAAATCGATGCCGATCCGGTCACTGCGCATACTGTAGTTCTTCACAGCATCATCGGCGCCGATTGTGTGCTGAACATCTGGGCGATTCAAGAATGCCTCAACATCTCTGAAGGTGTGATCAGTAAAATCACACGCGTATCAGAGAGGCTGGACGATGGTCATACTTGAAGCCTGAATAACATAGAGTATCTTCAAACGCTCCGTCGCTATGTAATAAGGGATCGTTAGTCTTCCGGGCATCTCCAAGTCAGTCTGAGTGTGCTGACCAAAGTTTTGTGATGTCATACGGATTGTAGCCTGTGCCACGCAAGCTTACTGTTCAATGCTTAAGGGACAAGGCAGTAATGTGAACCGCACCAGTTGCAATGTACGGCTCCCAAAGAAGCGCATCGCAAAACATAGTCGCTGCGGTGCAGTCGATGGGATTGAATGCGTCTTCGCAGCTTTGCAGCATTCTTTCACAGCGGGATAACTGTTAAATCAGATACAATAGTCGGCGATCGGATTAACGCAATAATCGGAGAAACTTACCCCTCGTTTCATCTTGACGCAGGTCCTATGCCCTAAATTGGTAAATAAGAACGATGACAGACCCAAACAGCATACTGTAGACTTTGGATGGGAGGTCCAGATATGTTTTGGCATTGCATGTTCCAGTACGAGCTAGTCATTGTAGGGAAGTGGGTGCAACCGTTTCCTGTTTCTCGTGAAGGTCTCAACTCAATCACTTACAACGACATACATACGTACCGATCATGATTGAAGTAAGGTTGACGGGAGTCAAGCCTGCATCTAGAAGCCTCGCGTTCATCTCATAGACTTCTGTTGCGAATACCGGAATATAGCGACCCTGTGAAGACGATGATGATCATAGTCTCAGTCTGAACATAGGTGCTGATGGTGCTGCACTAACCCCGTAGGACTCTCCTGCCATATGAAACGGGCGGCTTTTGAATTTCGTGAAATGTTCGAAGAAGATTGCAGTGAACGCAGCAATATCTCGTCCAGCGTCAATCGAATTGTCTACTGTTTCACCATAGTCCGCGTACGAAAAGCCCACAGCAATGGGCTGATCAATGAAGAAAATGTTTGCGCGCTCGTTCCATGAATAAGGATTGAAAGTGACGGCATCAGCGCTGGCAATATTGCACGGTCCTTAGGTCCTTCGCGTAAGTTGCACTTGGGCCACGACGGACTGATGGGACGGCATACCGAGTTCCATGAAAAGTCCCATGGCCGAAGAGCCACCTGGACCACCATTCGTCCAGAAGATGACATCATCTTTGTCGGGATCGCCTCGGCTTTCAAAGAAGTAGAAGAAAAGATGATGTGCCTCGACATCAATGTAGCCAGTGTATGCGCTGACATTTCAGTGCTTCTGTGAGACTGCAGGAGCAAAGTAGAGGCCTGGGCACTCACGGGACTGTACCATCGCAAAATTTCGACTTCTTGATACGCACGCTATAGCGAGGAAATAGAGGGTGCTCGAGGACAGTAAAACCTGTCGAAGACACAGCACTCAAATCTCCCAAGGCCGTGAATGACCTTGCCTCGTGTGGTCCAGAAGCGAAATCAAACTTTGTTGCGTCATCGGGTATAACGCGCTGCTTATCCAAGACGCCCGACAGACGTTCCTGCTGAGCGTAGCTGCAAGCGGGTATGAACCAGCCGACGAGGCTAAGGACTACGAGTAACTTCATGTCAGTCAGTGGCCGCTGCGTCAATGTTGCCCCGTGGCTTTTAGGATGAACAGACAGAGTCAGGTGTCGTGAATTATATACAGAAGGCGGTCATGATAAAAGACCACATGCTTCTCGCAGTACCGCAGTGATTTCCCAGGGCAACGCAGCAAGTCGGCGCCGGTTCCGCAGTAGACTGAATGTGATGGTGAAGCTTCTTCGGAACGTCTTCTTCCCCATCACCAATTCAACCTCAGCCATGCTCCGGATCGTCACCGAAGCAAGATGGCGACCTAGCCCGGGGTCCGTAACAAATCAGAAGTCATCGCGAGTGGGACGTGCATCGTGTAGCTTCGGAGATGCGAGGTCAACCCTAGAATTACCTCCGCTAGCATAGGCCGAACTGGCGCACACCGGCCAGCTCTTTGGAGACCCGCGGGGTTCGGTAGAATTCACAGTTCATGATAAAATACAACATACATTGTTATACTGGCTCGAGCGAGAGCCAAGCAGTGCGAAGAAAGGCGTGGGGCATACGATGACAGTTGTAAGGCCTCACTTGGGACCTCCCTGCGACTTGAGCTTTTCCGCTACCAGTGACTGGAACTCCTCGCGGAGGATCGCCTCCCTCCTCTCGCGCTCCTCCTGCTGGAGTTTGAGGATGCCGCGTTTCTCCTCTGCACTGATGACCTGGTTCTCCTTGCGCATGCGCACCGCGTTCATGCGGCGATGGCGGCTGCCGCTCATCACATACCCGACATCCTCGTACTGCGCGATCTCGTCCGACGACAGCCCGATCTCGCCACGCCGTGGGATACGCATGTCCGTCCCGTCCTTCAGGAACGCCGCCATCGCACTACCCTCGCCACGCAGTAGCGCTCCGCCGTACTGTCGTTCGTCGACCTTGTTTCGCGAGGAGTTCGCTTGGTGAAGCGGCTGCGGCCCCACTTCCTCGTCCGAGTCTTCGTCGACTTCCCTAGACGCAGTCGCAGCCGACGAAGACGCAGTTGGGACAGGAGGAGGTGCCATGGACCCATGACCATTGCTCTGCGTCGACAAAGGTACAGCAGAGGCAAACAGCCCAGAGGTAATCGGTTTCTCGACCCACTCGTCTTCGTCGAGCTCGCGGCCGGGGGAGGGGGATCGCCGCTCAGGGCTCTTCGTCCGGGTCTTGCTTCTGTGCTTCTCGCTCTTGCTGCGGCTCCGGGTGCGGCGGTGGCTGCGGCGCCTGTGCCGCTCTTCTTCGTCGCTCTCGTCGCTGTATCGTCGCGACTCCGAGCGCCGCTTATGCCGCTCCTTCTCCTTGCGCTCCTTCTCTTTCCTGGATTTCTTGCGCTCTTTGCGCTCGCGGCGGCGGCGCTCATCCTCAGAGTCGGTCACAGACGACACAGATGAGTCGCGTCGCCGCTTGCCCGACTTCTTGCGATGCCGTGAGCTGGGGCTTGGTGATGCCCGCGCGGGCGCTTTCGGGGATGGCGGCCAGATTGAGAAGGAGCTTCTCTCTCGTTGTTGTCTCCGGCTGCGATAGATGGGGCTTGAGCAGGTTCTTCCCAGTGACATAGAACACAGACATACCTGTCCATAAAATCAGAGCCGCCACCGTATCCACCAGGCAAGCCTCCCCTTCGAGCCGGGTACATGTTCTCTTGCTGCCTCCACGGAGCAGTCGACTGTGCGGGCTCAGAGCCCTCCCTCGGTCGTACGGGCGACGGTTTCCTATAATCCGAGTAATCCGGACTCGCTTTCCGCGGTCGGTCGCGCTCTCTTCTCTCCTCACGTTCTCTGTCGCGCTCCCTATCTCCACTCCCATTCCTGCTCTGCGCTCGACGAGTCTCCTTATCCCGCCCATCATCAAAGTAGTCGTCCGCGCGCGCCCGATCACGCTCAGACCTGCCCCGTCCCGCCCTCTCGCGCGGCTCTTCCTCTCTCCCGTCCCGCCCGTCCCTGTTCCTGTCCCTATCCTTATCCCCGTCCCTATCTCTCTGCCGTTCCCGGTCCCTGTCGCGAACGTGCGGTGGGTCATCCCTCTGATATGCGCGGCCGGGGGAGCGCGAGCTCGGCTTGCGGCTGTAGCGTGGCGACGGCGAGCGGCCGCGCGGCTGTGCTTGTCGCGAAGGGTAGATATCTTTTGAATCTTGTGGCACTAGTGCGAGGCGGGAGGGGTGTATGGTCGCCATCGTGGTCGCGAAGACGGGTGGAAGAGCAAGCAAGAGGCAGGAAGTCGTGAAGGTTGTGATGAAAGGAGGCGCTGGGTGGACGCCAGAGGACGGCGTGAGAATTGATGAGCAAGCTTGGGTTTGGGTTAAGGTTAGACCACTGTAGCGCTTCTGGAGTACACTGAGATAAACCATTTCGTCATTCGTGTAGTCGTAGAACGGTCATTACATGGCATCACATCTACAGGGGAACGAGCTGGTAAAGTAATAGGAATAATGCATGAGTATAGCAGAGTAGTCAGGCCAGAGTCCCGAATACATCTAGATCATCCGTGCGTTCGATTCTCGGAGGCGTGGTACGATATTCGATATCTTCACGTCTTGCGTATCTTACACCTTCTTGACGTCAACTTGAACGCCATGCTTCAAGGCACGGCTGTAGGGGCAGAACTGCTTCCGCGTCAGTCTCAAGCCGGCCATGTTGTGGATGTAAGCACAACACTCACCTCATGCGCAGCAGAGATGATGGCATCATCGTCGCAACCCTCAACAGCAATCTCCACGCGCAGCCCGAAGCCGTCCATATCTGGGTCCGTCGGATGACCTAGGAATACGGTCGCATGGACCTTTGCGTTCTCTGCAAGCTCCATCTTGCCCGCGCGTGCCGCCGCAAGCTGCAACGCACCGAGGAAGCAGCCTTTTCCAGCCAGTCAACGATAAGTACTTGGTGACGATGCATCTGAGAGACATACCTGAGTATCCCATCGCGAAGAGTTGTTCTGGGTTCTGGCCGTCGCCCTTTCCCCCTGCAACCTTCGGCATAGCGAGTTTGACATCTAATGGTGCATCGCCAAACGACTTGACAGAGCCGTTTCGGCCAGGGCCTTCAGCAACTGCTTTGGAGAAGAACTACCATGATCCAGGTCAAGTGAAGCTCGAACACACTGCGTGAGTGGTAACATACGATGTGATCCTTGAGCGTGATCAGACCGCGTTTCGCCTGGGTTGGAGCGCTGGTGTAGCGGCCAGCGGCGCCAGCCATGACGCGTTTGGTGAGAGGACTCAGGCAAGCTCGTGTCGAGTACATTATGTGCAGGTTTGAGTATGGGAATACAGAGGTATAGGATGAGCCGATATCAAGATTAGAACGATAAAGTCGAGAGCGCGAGGATAGCAAGAACGAGATTTTACACTTGAAACGAGAGAGAAGTCGGTATTGTTTCTCGAGTGATCCAGAAGCTTATATACCGCTGCAGGTGTTGGTTTGCGCACGATGGACAACGCCGAGCACACAGGGAGAGGACCCCACCTTCTCCAGCGCTGCATCACATTCGCGCCTCGTGACGTATACGGCTCAACAGGCGCTGGAAGCCACCCAAGCGGAGCAGGAGGGAGCGGATTGAATTACGGCCACGTTGCCGACCGTTGTACACAACGCCGAGCGCGTCGCTCTAGACGGCATCGGACGAGCCTTCCTACTTCTTGGACACGTTTACTACTGCCCCATGCTTCAATGCCCTGCTGTACGGGCATGCCTGCGCCAATTCGGCCAAATTTTAGCCCGACATCCGCTTGCACGCTGCGAGATGGGACCTACCCGATGCCCAGCTTCGATGAGATCATCATCCTCGATACCCTCGACCTGCACATCAATCTCCAATCCAAACCCCTCCATGTCTTTCGGCTGGCCGATGTGGACTTGCGTATGGATGACCGCGTTGCGAGTCATCTCTGATTTGCCCTTTTGACCAGCAACAAGCTGCAACGCGCTCAGGAAGCACGCTGGTAAGATTTAAGGATCTTCTGATCAGGGACGGCACCACGGGAGCAAAGTGGACCTACCTGCGTATCCCATGGCGAAGAGCTGCTCAGGGTTTTGCCCATCGCCTTTCCCTCCGAGAGACTTTGGCATGGCCAAGCGCAGCTCGAGCCCGGCGTCATCGTCCGATTTGACTTGGCCGTTGCGCCCTTGTCCTCTTGCAGTAGCATGTGCCGTGTACTAGGAGGAACTTCTATTCAGTCTATTGGTGGCTATATGCGGTTGCTCGTTCACCTTGTGGTTCCTAAGCGTCATCAGGGTGCGCGACTGCTGTTGCAGCACGCCCCTCCGCGCATTACGGGCGACGGAACGCAGTAGGTTTTGCATCATGGACAACGATGTTGATTGAAAGGAAGAGGGGGGATGGGGAAAGACGCCGTTGCTACTGACTTATATATGTTCTGTCCGCAGAGAAGGTGCGATGACGAATGGTTGGACATACCGTCATCTTCTGTCGCTTCCGGAAGCATCCCAGTGTGCATCTGTCTCGATTTGGGCATGGATTATCTAGAAACGGAAGGACGGCTGGATGACTGCTCCGCTGCTAGACGACTTCAGCAAAATGGGTACACGTTATGCGTAGCCCCGTATAGTTACCCATAGCATACCCTCGCTCTTTTACTTGCATTCCCTGCTAGCACAATGATAGCCCTCTACGTATGTACCTCAACCCTTATGCATACAGGAGCATGCGAGTACCTAGCTCTGCCTCCCGTATCGGATGCGCTGCATCTATCACCAGCGTGTGACCTCAATTTCTAGCGGTAGATAAGTCATGCAGCGCAGAAAAATTATCCATCCTCCATCCTCGCGTGTAGGAAATATCCCTTGCTATGGATCGCAAGCCGGCAGAGGGAAATAGTAGGGAATTCTGAGCAGCAACGAAATAGAATACAATTGGCTGACAGCTGTTACATGGCCTACGTACGTATCATTATTAACGAATAAGACATTATATCCGTATTTTACATATCGTGCGGTATCTACAGCGTCAGAATCTGGGCCAGCCCGATCAGGCGCAAGTCCGCTAGACGAGTGTCAGTTCTTTCAGCGTGTCCATGACGATGAATTCTCGGACTATATCAGGGGTGAGCGCACGCGCGGTAACGAGACAATGCATTTTACTCACTGCTCGTGAGCACGACCGACATCATTGAAGTGTCCTGGAAAATCATGGATGAACGAGCGTGAGAGGGTGAATCATGGTTCTCTGGGAAGAAGATGACGTACGATCGCACACGTGAAATGCACATGAAGTTCTCGTTTACGGGGTGAGTATTCTTTGTGGATGATCTGGAAGCTGCGCTTGAGATCTGCCGAGGGATGAGTAAGCGTGAGCAGCTGTGCGCAGCCGAAGAAATGTGGAAACAAGCGCACAAGATGTGACGTCCTCGAATGTGTTGCCACCCTCATATACAGTCACATAGTCAGAGAACTTCACACCTGTATCCACGACGAGCTCGTTAACACATGAAACGCTTCTACAGGAATGCTGGAGACTCGGATGGCCTTACCGGAATCAAGCTTGGCCTTCAGGATGTCGCACTTATTCAACAAGAGGATAAACTTGGCGTTGGCCAGCGCTTTGCTTTTGCAGATTGTCTTCCAAAGTTTCATTGAATCACGCTTTATTAAGAACGTCAGTGGAAAGAAGTATAATTTACAGTCCAGGGTACATACCAGCCGGTTGACCGATTTATCCTCGGACAACACTTGGTCAAAGCCAGCTATTGGGCATAGGAAGACTATCGCATTGACTGAGAAAACATTAGGGAATGTCATGATTGGTAAAGACAAGATACCTCACCGTCGTCAAAGTATGGTGCCCACGCGGCTGTACGCGTATCAGTACGGACTCTTATTACGAAGGCGCACACGCGTACCTCGCTGTCCACGGTGGCCACCGACGTCGTACAAAGTCCACGCTTCGCCCTTTTCTGTAGCTAGGTATTCATAAGCTCATGAGGTGCAAGTTAGGAGCTAGAGCTGACCTGTCTCCATCTCCACCCTGTACTCCTCTACACCAGTTGTCCTGATCCGCGCTTTCAAGATATCCTCTGCCCAAACCTCCATGAGCATCTCGTGCGCGGGCTTTTCCTTACAGGCATCACGCACCTTCAGTCGGCGTATAGTCATGCGCCGCGACACGGGCAGCCTGGTCAAGAAAGCTGGGACAACGTCATCGGGATACAGCCTCAGCGACACCGCGAAAGTCACGAACAAGCCCGGCTGGTTCTGCAGCTGCACCCCGTGCGTGCGCAGCGTCGCCTGCACGCTCGAATCCTCCCACAGCGCGATAATGTCCTCGCGGCACGCCTCCAGAATCCTTGCCGCGTTCACTAGCTCCCCGCGTGCGGCCCCGCGCCCCGGGAACAACATCTGTTCCTGCACACGCGTCTTCCATTCCGAGCCCGAGCGCACGCACACGTCGAGGGGCCCGTACGGCCCATCGAGCAGCGTGGCGGGCCCCGCTGATGCGGGCGGCTGCTCAACAGGCACCGCGGAGAGCGCCTTGTTAAGGCTCAACTCGACCTGCCGGATGGGCGCGAGGCGCATGCGGAGCAGGCGATGCCCATCGGGCGAGAGCGGACGCGTCGACGCGCGCCGGGACGCGGCGTCCACGGGGGTGTCATGTATGCTGGAGAGGACGTTGAGGATGACATTGACCGAGCGCACGAGGTTGAGCTGGATGACGGGCCGCCATAGCTCCACTTCAGTATGGAACGCCTTTGGCGCGAAGTGCAGCTGGAAGTTCTTCAGCATCGTAGACTTGCCCGACTCGGCCTGACCTTAACCCGGAGAGCAAGATGTGTCAGAACCGCGTCCGGCGCGAACAGAACGTGTCATACGCACCTAGGAGCAACATCCGCATTGCAGATTTCCTCTTCTTGAGCTCCAGTCGCTCCCTCTCGATAGCCCGGTCAATCTCATCGCTGGACAAGCAAACTTCTCAGATGGCGATTTGAGCATTGAAAATGACGTTTGTAGTAACCTGATCTTCTTGGCTTCTTTCTCCTCTTGCAAGCGGAGAGCGCGGTCCAAGTCGTTTTCGTCAGCCGGGGGAGACGGAGGCCAAGAAGTACCAGACATGTATGCACCGACACGCAAGCCAGCAGCGAGCGGTACAAAAGTCAGGGGCGAGCTCGGTTACACCGGCGACCAGTGGCGGACGCAGAGATGATATACATCTCAGATAGCATCTTGCTGAAACTGCAACAAGGGCTGAAAATTCGGCCGGTAATTAGCAGGCGATAATTGCACGAAGGCCACGCGTCGTGAGGTGTTTCGTTGTGTTCCGTCGTCAACAGGGACGGAACTAACCTCCAAAAATACAAAACGCGAGACGACTTGTCATTTCAGTTGCCTGATAAAGTAAGGGCGGGACATACCATCTTCCGCCAAGAAATAGCCGCCGCGCTTGTTTGCTCGTGCGATCGTAGCCGGTGTCGCCTCATTTCTCGACAGGTCACCAGAGATCTTTGGCGGCGAGCAATGGATCACCAGTCTGTCAGCAAAGTCCTGCAGATGAAAAAATGCAAGCAACAAGGCGCAATCATCCGGCCACGACCAGGTTACCTCATGCTGTCGGGCACCAGGAGATCGTGTATCTCGAACGCGTTTCGCGATGATGGCGGATGACGAGTGCCATTCCTCCTCGGGACCGCAGGGAACCGCATTCCACGAACCGCAAGAATTGCCTTTCCGGGCCCTAGGCAGAATGCGGTGCGTGATGGGAACTTCCCAAGCCGGAGCATACACCTCTCCGACATCAGCAGACCGTGGGGATGCCCGTCACGTTCCACAGATGGCGACGACTGGTCTCGTCGAACCCAAGCTATGGATGCCCTCTATCTACGCGTTGTCGTGTGCGAGGAGCTCAGCCTCACGTTTGCTCCCTTGTTCGTGTATTTCCCTCTATGTACTTCCGTCGCGGCGACTTTGACATGACATCTCGGACATTAATAAAGCGGAGCGTCATGTCCTCCGACCCTGGCCTTGACGTGCTGGTTGCTTTAGCTGAGATTGGCTCCTCCGAACTACTCTATTTGATCCTTCCCAACCAGCCTGTGAACTCAGAAGGGTCCACTGTTTTGAAGCTTCGCAGGTCTCGTAGTTCAGCATGCCGCCGTCTGCATTCGTCTCATTCTGCTGAGGTGCTCGAGATATACATGCTATCCTATCCTCGCAGGGACCTTTCCACGGCGTGTCAACTCGTCACTAGCATGGTCGATAGCCTCGCATGCACCTCATCTTGGTGTTCGCTTCCCTTACCGCATAGACCCGATATCCCGGATTCCGGAATCAATGGACAGCTCAACTTACTCTTCCTCCGAGGATGACTACATGCAGTGTCTTGGGTTGGTATACCTGTCTTTTTTATGACTCGCTCTGCTACTGGCGCAATATTTGAACACGAGAAACGATGCGACTTGATACCTTGGTAGCCGCGTGTATTTATGAAAGCTTCAACGACGGGGGCCCAGCTTACTGCTTGGTCGACGTATATGTAATGGTGTCACCTTCAATAGACTCTTCTTTCATGCGAGCGCATGAGCTGGTGACATGCCAAGATGTCAGATTCTTCTCAGTTCGGCGATCTATGTACGAGTCCTCGCCTATTTGACCACGTGTGTCAAGCGAGCGCGCAGCGCAGTCTGGTAGAGCGCCCGGGTCGACGCGTCGCTGTAACCGCACCTCGGACGTAGATCGCTCTATTCCCGCTCACCTTTGCGGGAATAAGACTGAATGATACCCCTACGCTCAACAAAATGTCTGACATCTCTCTGCTTCCTTGCTGCGGAACCCTCTCGAGGTATGAGGGGAAACCCGAGGGTATTAGCGTACGGCGTGCGCCCAACGGTTCCGCCATAGGTCTCAGTATACAGAAGCTAACTTACACAAAGAACAGCAATTGCGGCAGATCTGAGTTACTTATGACCTCCTTTGATCATAGTCTCACGTGTTGCAGTGCGAGGCCCAACAATTAGATGCTCGGCGAGCACTTAAAAACAATCTTCGAAGCGACATTCCATGTTGATGTCAAGCATGCTCACATGCTCCGCTTCCACCTTGCCTAACTCCGCAGGTGATTTCTCATAAAGAGCTAGTTGACTGGATATGCCGCCAGCAATAGGTGCTCAAAGGTCCCAAAATGTCAAAGACAATGTGCTCTACACTCTTGACTCTGATTACCATCATTTCTCTCTTGATCTGCCCAGCATCGACGTCCAAAGGACCATCAGTTGTGCTCGACCAAGGTCTATTCATAGGCAGAACGAGCGGAAACACCGAGACCTACTTTGGAATTCCGTACGTGAAGCAACCGTAAGTCAAAAACTAGATGATATGCTGCGTTATGCTTACTTGATGTCAGGGTTGGCAACCTTCGCTTTCGCCAGCCCGAGCCACCCGAGCCTTATGAAGGTATCTACAATGCCACGGAATTCGGGCCAATCTGCCCTCAAGTATTCGAGTCGACACCCTCGATAGGACCGGAGGGACTTGACCAGCAGGCTCTGATCGATCTGCTGCTCTCCGTGTTTTCTAATGTGCAGGACAACGTCGCAGAAGACTGTGGGTTCTCTCGCAATATTACGTGTAGGCTTGACTCATGTGATGGTAGGTCTTCGAGTCAATCTTTGGGTCCCACAAGGATCTCGTGAAGGCGAAAACCTACCAGTTGTTGTGGTCAGTATGGCCTAAAGAAAGCATCGCTCATGTTTGACAAGTCATCACAGTGGATACATCCTGGTTAGTGGGTGACTCCTCCTTCATGACATATTGGCGCACTTAACAGCGACTCTGACAGGTGCTTTTGTTTCGGGCACATCAAGCTCGTGAGCGATTACTTCGACTTGATCTTGCCTAGACTGACTCGTGATTCAGTTATGACGGAGGTGTGATTGTCGAAAGATCCATAGCAAATGGACAGCCAATTATTTTCGTCAGTCTCAATTACAGGTAGGCCACCTGATATTTTACAGACCTTTCAGGCTTATATGTAGAACCGCTCTAGATTAGCTGGTAAGTTTCGGGCAGCTGTGACCTCATTTCAATGAGAGATAATGATATCATACAGCGTTCGGATTTCTCCCAGGTCGCGAGGCCAAAAAAGCTGGAATTACGAATTTAGGATTGCGCGACCGTAAGCCAATGTGCCTCATCTTGGACGAAGATTTGATACTATCGCATATAGAGCGGCAAGGTCTCCAGTGGATTCAACGCTACATACAATCCTTCGGCGGCGACCCTCGGCGAGTTACTCTGTAAGCCCAAACGTCCAGTTCTTGACACGTCTCTCATACTGTATCAGATGGGGTCTTAACTCTGGCTCGATATCGGCAGCACTCCAGATGTTAAATAACGGGGGGAACGCCGAAGGATTATTCAGCGGCGCGGTCATGCAGTCTGGTTTCCCTCTCCCTTTGAATAATTATACTCAACTTCAGGATACCTACGATGCTCTAGTGAGCAACGCCGGCTGTATGGGGTCACTGGATACGCTGGAGTGTCTCAGGAGGATTCCGCTCGACACGCTAATGGTGGCTATGCAGACGATTCCTCCCGAGACCCTCGATGAGGTCAGTCAGTATTCTTCCTGTTGTATGCGGTGCTCAATTTCCGGCAGGGCTGGGAAGTGACAGTTGATGGAGACTTCATTCTCGAGCAGCCTACAGCATTACTCACACAAGGCAACGTGGCGCAAGTACCATACATTATTGCGGTACGTCGACGAATGGCTAGCATTGTGTGCTTGAGTATCATATTACACCACAATTCAGGACACGGATGACGAGGGCACGGAAACAGCGTTATATTTCCCCGAAATCGAGTAAGTACTATGATCCGTAAGAGATCTAGTCTAATGTTGGGCGATCCGTAGCACAGAAGAGGCTGTCCGAGATTGGATCGCCACACAAGCTCTCCCCGGCGCATCAGATGCGGCGATTTCCCAGATTCTCGCACTCTACCCAGACGATCCAGCGGAGGGCTCCCCATTCAACACGGGCAACACGAATCAAATCTTCCCCCATTTCAAACAAATCGCCGCTATTGAGGGCGATTTAGAATTCCACGGCCTCCGCCGATTCTTCCTGAACCATACGTCGAATCTTCAGCCGTCCTGGTCGTGGGGTCAGTGCCGTCACCAGCTTATCATTCCCAGCTGTTGACTGACCCTGGGCTCAGTGAGCCAGCTGTATAAAGATCTGCCTGGAATTGGCGCAGTAAGTGGCACATTCATGGTCGAGAATATCATAGAGTTCGTGAATCTCCATTTTGTTAGGGAACCAGTACAGACTTGGTCAATCTGTTCGGACCAGGAGAGCTGACCGACTACCTGATTAACTTTGTCGCCCATGGTGATCCCAATAACGGAACCGGCCTGTTTTGGCCACGATGGACGGCGACCTCTCCCCAGGTCCTCGTCATTGCGAATGGCTCGACGCCTCTGACCATAGCTAATGACACGTTCAGAGAGGAGGGCACGAATCTGCTGATATCGTTGCTTCTTGAGAATCCTCAATGAACTGGAGGAATAGGCTTTGAACGCGTACGGAATATATATATATCCTCGTTATGCAGTCTGGGACGTGGTCCTGTACATTTGCGCAGGTTCAATGACATGCGATACTCTGAGTCAGAAGTGAGCATTTTTGGAGGCTAATCAAGCGAATTGACGATCCAAGGTGTATGCGCCGTCCCCACTTTGAAGGATGAAAGAACAAGGAGTTCCGTCCCAGCTTGCTCTGGCCGAGGGGCGACAGTGTCAGAGGGTGACTAGATCCTGTGGGGTGACCCTTGTGAGTGTTTCGTCGATCACACACCTTCCGGAGGAAGAGTAGTGTGTGGAGATCCGGTGCTATGAGGGAGGCGAACATCAAGGAGAAGTGCATACGGCATCGCAGGACTATCGATCGTGTTTGTGGCGACAAACGGACACGGTAAAAAATATTGGAAGTGTACCGCGAGAAAATGATCTCGCTGCGGGCGGTCCTGGGCGTGCATGCAACGCTGCGCGCGCGCAGGGTGCAGCTGCAGAACCAGCCGGGCTTGTTCATGACTTTTGCGGTGTCTCCGAGGCTGTACTCAAATTCGACCTTGTCCGACTGCGCGGGTTGCAGCGCACAACTATGCACCTACTGGAGATGCATGATACTGTTCTGGATTGAAGTCTGTTTTCGGGGTGCTTATAAAAGGTTGGGCAGAGGATGGTGTACGCGTCATCATGCATTGTTTCAGCACCCGTCACTCTCGATCGTAAAGCGGTGATGACGTACTTGCCGAGGCTTCCAATTTTATACCTGACGCTAAGCTCTAGGCCTCATAGGTCTCACAACGCACGCCAAGTATTGTCCCTGTCCCTGTCGCTCGCACGTCCCACGAGAAGACAAGGACTCTTCTGTGCCATGCTCTCGCTCGCAACGAGGGATGCCTAGGTCCACCCGCGACGATACTACAGAGGCAATGGGCCCAATCACATGGTCGGTTTTGCCTTTCGATGTATTACGTGGGGAGAGGGGAATTGTATTTCATATCGTAGTAAGTCCAGCCCGTCCTTCAATAGAGCATTTGGAACGATCTCAAAGCATAGGTACCTATTTATTCAGGTAGTCGTTGGACGCAAGGCTCGCTGGAGTCTTCAGCGATCACTCGTTGCTTGTGGTAACGATCCGACGTACATCCGCTGCATCTCTGGAGGATTGTATAAGACGTATAACTCTTAACTCACTGGTAACCAAGACTATGTTCGGGGCGATGACTTCGTACTCGCACAACTCCCAAGTGTCATGTCGCTAGCTTGGAGAATAACAGGACACTCTGTCGCTACTCGCTTTGGCAAGAGAGTGACAGGTTCGCAAGCTGCGCAGTAGAGAAGATGCCTACAGATGAGAGAACACCTAGTCACAGATAGCGAATGTGCGAGCTGACCTTAGTTTTAGAACACTAGAAGCAAACCTCGATGTCCTGAGGTCCTGCTCCTCGTACCGTTTTCTACATTCGCTGAAGCTCAGTTAAATAGCAATGTACTATGTCATCCAGGACGCAGGGAAGGTTGTCGCAATCTAAAATAGACAGGGCCGTAGAGGCGCGTGCGCATTGCAAGGGCACACGTGCGTGCCACGGACAACGTGACCGTGTCACTTGTGCGATCAGTTAGCGTACGCGTCGCGTCTCCGCAACATGAACATCTAAAATAAGTGGTCCTTCACGACTGCCTTGCAATTCGTTGGTCGAATTGTTCCGGGTAATTCAGTTGACCCATCTCCACATGTACAGATATGATTTTAGCTTCTCGAAGGCTTGGCCTCAGCCCAATCGTAGTACTGTATATGACCTGAGGCCATACGGAATAACTACTAGTGGGAAAGAAATAGTCAGACTCACGCAAGTCAAAGCGAGCGTCGACAGTCGCGGTATCTGACTTGCTCGCCGTTGTGCCGATTATCTATTATAGCGCACGGGTCGATGTGACACATTTTAAATCCAGTACCCGTTTCGATCAATGATCGAGATCTCGGACATTACCAACTGACAGTTATGGTCTTTTAGCGAACATGCACAGATACATCGCAACTGGTTGACCGTCACCGTCAAGTTGGCTCTCGAGCCTCTATGGTACACAGCGATTGCCTACCGTGGTAGGCATCATTGAACGTCTAGGTCTGATTACTGGAGTATTGGATCTTCACACTCAGAGATGAATCCAAACTCCGGAGTCACAGTGATCCGACGGGCAGTGTGCCGCTCCGAACAGTAAATATTTGGCGTGCTTTCAGAGTTGGTGCGTGTTACATCGTTACCTACATTGCAGACATTGAATGCTAGTAGTATCCCGCACCATTGAGTACTTCGCCATTGTCCGTAATATGTGTACATAGGATCGTACCTATGGTAGCTTCGCACCTCTTTCTCGTAGCAGAGCGGCAACTGCGTATTTACGGGTGCGACTCACGTTACGGTCTATGTTTAGCATTAATAAATGGAACTCATCATCTATGTCCCTGTTTGCCGCTGCCAGTGCAGTGCCGAACTTGTCGCAGTGGCTATTGACATCTGCACCATGGTCGATGAGTAATTGCACGGCATCAAGATGTCCATAGAATGATGCAGTGTGGAGTGCACAGCCGCTCTCTCCGCTGTGGACATTGACATCCGCCCCATGCTCCAGGAGTAGAGAGATGAAATTGCAGTTGCCATGACAGCACGCAGCTCGGAGTGCTGAGCCATGCTTCCCGCCGTGGGCATTGATGTCCGCGCCATGATCAAGTAGTAGGCGTACAAGATCGAGAGGTGGATCGTAAGATGTACCAGTTAATTGGAATGGCAGCTCATACTGCCCGCGTTGGGCGTTGATGTCCATGATGTGACTGGAGGCGCGAAAAACAGTGTTGTGTGTGCCACGGAAGGACGCGGCTTGCAGTGCCGACCCATATATTCCACCCTGCGCATTGATGTCTGCGCCGCAGTCAAGAAGTAGGCGTACAATGTCCAGCGATCCGCTGCAAGACGCGGCTTGGAGAGCAGAACCATACTTCCCGCCCTGGGCGTTGATGTCTGCACCGCGCTCGAGTAATAGGTGCACGACCTCGAAACATGGATTGGAGGATGCACTGGCAGCTTGGAGTGCTGACCCATACTGTCCATCCTGCGCATTGATGTCTGCGCCGTGATCAAGGAGCAGGCGTACAACCTCCAGCGAATTACCATAGGCTGCGGCTTGAAGTGCAGACCCATACTCCCCGCCCTGTGCATTGATGTTCGCGCCACGATTGAGCAGCAGGCGCACAACATCAAGCGATCCACGGAACGACGCGGCTTGGAGTGCCGACCCATACTCCCCGCCCTGTGCATTGATGTTTGCGCCGCGATCTAGGAGCAAGCGCACAACATCGAGTGATCTATGGCAGGCCGTAGCTGGCGGTGCGGACCCGTACTGCCCTCCCTTTGCCTTGGTGTCTGCGCCATTAACTACCATATACACAACAAGGACATATTGATCGTAGGATGCACTAGCAATGTAGAGTGGCGATCCATGCTGGCCGCTCTGCGCATTGATGTCGGCGCCGTGATCAAGGAGCAGGCGCACAACCTCGAGCGATTTACCGAAGGACGCAGCTTGAAGTGCTGATCCGTATTCCCCGCCCTGAGCATTGACATCCGCCTCGTGATCGAGGAGCAGGCGCACAACGTCAGGCGATCCACTGAAGGCTGCAACTTGGAGTGTTGACCCGTATTGCCCGCTCTGCGCATTGATGTCCGCACCACGATCAAGTAGTAGGCGCACAACATCAAGCGATCCACGCAATGATGCGGCTGAGAGCACCGATCCGTACTCCCCGCCCTGTGCATGGATGTCGGCGCCGTAATCGAGGAGCAAGCGCACAACGTCAAGCGAGCCACTACAGGCCGCAGCATGGAGTGCAGACCCATACTTCTTACTTTGTGCATGGACGTCGGCGCCGTGGTCAAGTAGTAGGCGCACAATGTCAAGTGATCCAACAGAGGACGCGGCTACGAGCGCCGACCCAGCGGTCTCGCCCTGGGCATTGATTTCTGCACCGCGATCGAGTAATAGGCGCACGACATCGAAGCATGGATTGGTGGATGCACTGGCAATGTGGAGAGCTGACTCATACTGGTCGCTCTGCGCATTGATATCAGCACCGCGATCGAGGAGCAAGCGTACAATGTCAAGCGATCCACGAGAGGACGCGGCTTGGAGTGCTGATCCATACTCTCCGCCCTGAGCATTGATCTCCGCGCCGCGATCGAGAAGGAGGCGTACAACGTCGAGTGATCTATGGCAGGACGCTGATTGGAGTGCCGACCCATACTGTCCTCCCTGTGCATTGATGTCTGCGCCATGATCGAGGAGTAGGCGCACAATGTCAGGCGATCCAGGGAAGGATGCAGCTTGGAGTGCCGACCCATAATGTCCGCTCTGCGCATTACAGTCCGCACCGTGGCTGAGCAACAGACGCACAACGTCAAGCGAACCGTGGAAAGACGCGGCTTGGAGTGCCGACCCATACTCCCCACCATGTGCATTGATGTCCGCACCGTGATCAAGTAATAGGCGCACAACATCGACACTTGGCTTGTAGGATGCACTGGCAGCTTGGATTGCTGACCCATACTTCCCGCACTGCGCCTTGACGTCAGCGCCGTGATCGAGGAGCAGGCGTACAACGTCGAGCGATCCACCGAAGGATGCAGCTTGGAGCGCCGACCCATACTCTTCGCTCTGCGCATCAATGTCCACGCCGTAATCGAGGAGCAGCCGCACAGCGTTGATGTGCCCTTGAGAGGCAGCAGCGGTAAGAGGAAGCCCGTATTGGCCGCCACGTAAGCTTTTTAAGTCTTCATGGGTAGTGAGAAGATGGTCCACCACGTCATGAAAACCGGCTAATGCGGCATAGTACAGTGTGTTTGTCAGAGAAGGTATGCCGTAATGCTGGGATACCCTCTCTTCAAAACGTTTCCCCCAAAATATAACGCCTCCTCCGCAGGGATCAAATATCTGTTTCATGGCATCCCGAAGCTGCAGAGCGATGTCCTCGACCCGTGCATGATCAACCCACCACGTGGTCGAGTAAGAAGCTAGGGGAACAATGTCGAGCGAGGCTTCCTCTGTAAAATCGCTGCAAGTAAGGAGGACGGCGAGGCAAGCCTGCGTCAGCGTGAGATGTGCCTCTTTTTCTGAGAGGTAGAACCGGCTGATAGCAGGATGCGGGTCGATGAATAAACGGCTCGAAAAAAGGAACTCCTTGACTGAAAAGTGGGCAAACTGCACGTGTCGCTCTGGATCCACCACCACAAACGAGGAACACAGGGTCAAGATAGCGTCTTCCGGCTTTGACTGACGCAAATCGTCCACGAGCCGCGGGATCTCCGAGGAGTCGAAGTCTACTGCAAGAACCTCGGCGAGGTCTTCGATGGACAAAGGCTCCCTGCACACCGCAAGGCATTGAAAGAGGCGGTGAGTATAGTCCCAGCTTTCTGTGTCTAGGTCCAGGAGCATGCGTCGATATGTCTCGTCGAGCGACTCCGGCAGATTATCTAGGGCGTTCCGGATCTTCGCTGGATGACAACGATGTAGCCGTTCCAATTGACAATATACCCATCTAAACCTGTGAGGTAAGAAGTGGCGTAAGGACGAGATACGAGATGTATATAACAGGTGTTGGCATACATTCCATTAGCCCTCGTCGAGAGCTCCGTGATTGCCATCTCCTTGTCATTCTCTCGCCACAATCCGAAGCCAGAGTCAGACTCCGATTCTATGACTGTTCGCACGTAGTCGGCGATGGCATTTCCTTGTCCCATCTCGTTGCTGAGAGCAACAGAGCACGGCGATAGTGGCTCGAGTGTGTTCCTAATATCCACTTCTGGCCGGCTGGTGACACAAATTCGCACATGCTGGATGCGCCATTTGACGATTCTTTCGATGAGTTGTAGCACATGACGGCGCTTGGACTCAGATTCAGGGCATTCGTCCAGAGCGTCGATCACGATGAATATCGAATGGTCTGATGAAGCCTCCAGCATCTTGTGGAGACACAGTATAAGCGCATCGTGACGGGGTTGGTGTGAGCCGTTGGCGTTGCTGGAGTGTAGTTCAGACAGGATGCGAGCAGCGCAATCCGAATTTGCAGCGATGGAGACGAGTATGTGCGCAAGGATACTCCGTACGTGCTGTTTCGCGGTGTCCCGGAAATCGCAGTAGAAGTATGCAAGTATGATGTCTGGCTGTGCCAGCCAGGTGCGGTTGATGTCTTCGATGACCGCGGAGCTAGTCACGGTATGTCAGAATACTGCAGCACGCAAGCAATGTCATACGTACCAGAGGATGCTTTTTCCGGATCCGGCTGGATGGATGCACATGAGTATAACAACATCGATGGATGCCAGGCCGGATGCTTACGTTTTCCATGGATCCATAGTAATGAGCCCGTTGTCTTCCATTCTGCTAACACGTCTCCTTCAATGAACCAGGTCGACGTTCCATCCTGGTGGGACTCAACCGCCGTATTATGGTTCGTCGAGGGGTCCGGTGGAGAAAGCCATCGGCGGTATTTTTCGCCCATAGCATCACCTGTGGGCTACGCTGAGATGCGAGAAGAAAGATCAACATATTCAACGAACGAACGTTTCATGTCGTTGATATCCTTTTCGATCTGCCCGATATTGGCTACGTGCTGTGTGAGTGATACTTCATGACGTGTGGTGATTTCACGGACCTACGTGCCTGTCAAGTTCTGATATTGCTGCCAGAAGTTTGTCTGTTGCTACCGCTCCGGCTGTACAAACACTGTGGAATCAGATCAAGAAATAGAAAAGATAGTCGCGCACTTTGCATGAGTGTATCAAGTGCTTTGAGCAGACGGTAAGTAGCGTCAAGGGTCTCTGCCTCTACGGTAAGGGCTTCCTTTGATGTGAGACGGTTCAATTTCCGGAGGGCGTCTTCGACGGTGGTGTCCCCCAACAGCTTCTGGACATATTTGTCTGTCATATTGGACACTCAGACTCTGACATGCAAGCTAAAGCAGCCACTCACTCAAACGACTCTGTTTCACTTCGGCGGTGGCGAGTGCGAGGATAGAAATCACTTCGGTGAGTATCTTGAGCAACATTGGCTTCATCGAGGTGATCGAGGGGCCGTTGGAGTAGATCTTCAGGCGATCGAGGAAGCTTGACACGCATCCAAGGAGTTCTACCAAGGAATCGTAACTCTCGCTGACATTCTTGATCGCCTGATGCGATTCATATTGAGACATGCAGGTATGAGATCGCAAGGGAGATGGTAGACGCACCTCAAGCAGAATCCCGACAGCGCCTAGAATCGCATTCGCTGGAGGAAACATCTGCTTGGACGTGTCAGGATTCACTCGAATGATACATAGCCTTTTGCTTACTACGCCGAAGCCTTCGCCCAACGTATCGGTGGGACGTAGGGCAAGGATTACTGTGACGATTGGGTACAGCTTCCGCATCAGGTTTCTTTTGCCCTTTCCGTTCCGGAAGGTGTCGAACTCGCTGGTACACTTGTGGAACTCCGCCATCACGTCCTCAATGGACTGACAACTCTCGAGCCGAACGATGATCGGATGAGTAGTCAAGTCCGTTTCCGTTCGCTCCTTGTGCTTCCCGAGTGCGTTCCTGTACTCATCAAGAGCTTCCTTGAACAACAAATTGTACTCGGAAGACGCAGGGCCTGTGGAAGGCGGTACCGGTGTCTGACTGGCTAAGTGCTGGGGTAAGCCAGAAGCCTGCGATGAGGAACGCCTCTGCTTGATATGTGCTAAGTGTCGTATCTTCCGAAGCATATTCGTAGGGTTGCGAGAGCGAACAGGCTAACACTCAGATAAAGTTCTGAAGCCAAGCACTGAGGGGTAAATAGCTGAGGTCGATTGCAAGAGGGTGTGAGGCCACGCGGTGATAGCCACGTGTACTTATGCTCATGGGATACCTGAGAAATAACGGCTCATACGGAGCTGCCATGCAGACATCTGGAAAGGCCGAAAGCTTCTAGGGAAGTGTACCTGTGCAAAAGGCTTCATGTAGCACAGGTTCAAGACGAGCGCCCAGCGACCGTCCAGAGCAAGCACGCGCCGCTCGAATAACGTTAGACGCTCTCTTCGAACACTCTTGCGTCGGACGTCCGCCTTGAAGGCTTTATCGCTAATGACTGCATTTGCGATACCTGGTGACTTGTATGCATACTCGGACCTTATTGCTACCAGATGCACCGTCTGCGCTGCATTGACCAAACCATATATACACGTGGCTGACATGAAGGTACCATGCTCTACCGCTCATCGCTTGCATTACGTATTTGGCCAGTGTAATCCGGAGCTAATGCATAGCCGCCAGCCAGAGGCCTGAGGGCAAAGCGAGCCGGGTCTAAGGCATCAGCGCAGGAGGCGCATTTGTGAAGCAGTTCATCTCCTTCTCTCGTTGGCCTGAAGCTGCGTAGGGATGGCGCGCATTCATTATGCCGCCTTCGGTTGTCCGTGAGAGCTTGAAATTCAATAGTCAACACAGGTGCAGCGAAAGAGGAAGGTTTCCGCCCCGAGGTACGTCCTGATCGCTACTACTGTGATGTTCACCATTCCTGTTGGCCGCTTGATTTCTTGTTCGTTCTGGACAAGTCTTCTCAGTATGACTTTGATGAAGACAATAAAGGGTTACTTCTGCGCTGTTCAGCAGCTGGCTTAGGAGGTCGACGGGTCAATTCGCTGGGACGTGACAAGGTACAGTCGCCTGCCACACTAATTTCGCGGTGTGATAAGACTGTACTAGCTACACACATTGAGATGTGCCTCTAAGTTCAACTGTAAATACAACATAGTTTTGCTACGTTCATCCGTACCAGCATTCCGCACTCGCCACCACCGAAATGCCGTGAACTGCATTTGCGGCAGATATTTATTAGGACTCACCTGAAGCTCATTCATTCGCAATACAATCTTTTCACACTCTGACCCCGACCGAGCGTGGGGAATATCTACTGACCACTCGTCACGCCGTCCAATGTTCGTTCGAAGTCACTGGAGCAATGCACGGGTCGTATCTGTCGATGCTCTGGGCCAACACATGGGAAGTTTGACATCCTAGACGCCCTGAGCGAGCATTTACATGAGACGATGCACGCACCCAGACGCCCTATGACGCTAGACTGCAGTGCCTACACCGCTTTCAACCACTCAAATCACGATATCCATTATCCTACGCATGCACCATGTTAGATGTCGCCGGCTGCATACACATATGCAACTCATTCATACACTGTTGAATCTGGAGATGCGGAGTGCGCTGTGAGTAGCAATATGCCGGCGGCTTGAGCAGAGCTTCTGATGTGTTTTGCGGAGGACCCCTTGAATACCAGTACGGCGGAGGAGGGATTTGAGCGCGGTTCTGGATCTTGAGGGACGTGCAATGAGGCCCCGGACATCAGAATCTGACATCATCGACTCACCGTAGACATTGAAAGATGCGCAAACCGAGATGTACCAATTACCGACGGCGAGAGCAGCGTTGTACTTGAGCACGAGGAGAGATGTGCACTTGTAGGTCATGAGAGGTCGATGACGTGGACAACAATCCTGCACCAGTTCATCCGTGAAGGACGAAACAGTCTTGTTGAGAATCGCTCACCTAAATAGAACACATATGCATCTCTGTCAATGGTTCTACGTGCAGGGGTCCAGAAACACTATTCAATTTGAAGATCCCTTGAGATCAGTCTGACAATCGGCCTGAATTTGAGGGAGTAGAGCTGAAGCCCGTGGGGCGCAGGGGGAAGGACACAGCTGAACTTTCAATGGCACAGTTCTTCCCCGCGTAATAGGATGACCGACTGAGTATGTAGCAGGACTCCCAGGAGAGAGACCAATTGGTGTGCGTTGCGATGATGCGATCGTCATTGGACGCGATCGGGGAGCGTTCGACTCAATCCACGTGACCGACGCGCGGGCTTCAGGGCAAGCATTCTCGCGATGACGCAAGTTTGCGCTTGCGACGACTGTCTCTCCCTATGTCCACTTGACAGCCTGAATCAGAGAAGCTTGAAGCTCTCGATGCTCTCTAACACCAGTGTCCTGCTGGATCGTCTTGCGCGTCCCCGTCGACCACCATAAATTGCGTTACCCATCTTTGATCATACCTTACTTGCTACGACTCCGACTGTCGGTTTTACTCGCGACTACGACGTCTTGCCTACGGGAGGGAGTGTTAAACAGATACTCGTGCATACCGCTAAGGCGGTCCGAACATCCTGCGCAAAATATATCTGGTATCCAAGTCTAGGAATCCCTCTCGGCGACATCCCCTACGCTTAACTTAGCACCAGAATGCTCCTCGCATTGGACGTAGTGCGAGTTACTATGGGACAGCTACCAGGCAAATTCTGACCGACGAGCTTACTTAACTTGTCACCAGATCCAAAGGGTCGCGTGTACCCCGCACTGTGGATCAACACACACTCCTGATGGACTCTTTTTTGCCAAGTCCTCTTCACCCATGGCGGTCGTATGGAACCAGGACGTCACACCGATTCTGCAATCCGGTTTTCCGGACCCATCACGAGCTATAGAACAACATACTAGAGTGGTTCCTCCTACGGATGGATCTTGCAATTATCTGCTACCTTGTCCCTAATGTGCCGACAGCCATCGACTCGATCATTCGGGTTGTACTGCCATCTGCTTTCGACAACTGTCCGTCCATTATATGGTGCTGTTATCGGCGATGACCTACGTTTTTGAAACTATTGCCTGACGATCCCCTACGGCTGGACCTCTTTCCTGACAATGTGTCGAGGGCGACTCCTGGGCTGGTCCATCGCAAGACACCGCTGTATCTACGGGTGAAATATCTACACAGATCTCGTATTGCCCAGGTTCGCGTATTTTCAAACCATCGCTAGCTCGCCCGGTTGCGAACACTGTACCCCTACTATTACTTCTTTCTCAGGCTTTCCAAAACGACTTTGCCGGACGCCTCACAACTTCCCTCAGCTTCCCCTCACAACTTCCCTCAGCTTCCCCTCACAACTTCCCTCAGCTTCCCCTCACAACTTCCCTCAGCTTCCCCTCACATAATCGATGTAATAGGCTTCCTACGCGTACATCGCTGGACTGCCAGGTGCGCTGAGTCGCAACATAGCCCTCTCCCCGCTACCGGATATACTCACTACCTCGAGAGTTGGAGCAAGTTGAGGAATTCCTCTTTGCGGCAGTCGTAGATACAGGCGATGCTTTGTCCTACACGTGTAGTGAGTCCACGTTCCGGCCTATCTAGCTATGTTTCTGAGGCTCACGGTGCCCGATTATTCCGCTCGCTCTGTCCGCCTGAGAGGCGTAAACTTGAAATGCTGGAGGATGTAGACTTCTTGGTAGATACGCACAGCGTGCCATTGTCTTCGGTGGTCTGTCTACTTTCTAAAACTTGGGACGAGTTGCTAGATTCTCTCGAATTGCCGAAGGCTTTTCGGCACTTCTAGAGGCCGACGCGCCCGTCGCAAGATTATTGTCTTTGCTATGACATACATGTGCAGATGCGCGATGCCTGATGTGAAGGCAGAAATCATCGCAAAGCTTATGTGCGTCATACGGGTGGATCCGTGGGGTTTTACAGATATGTTTGGCTTCGGAAAGTCTTGCTCGCCCGTTACTAGCCATGTAAACCGTCCATTTGTCGGGTATTTGCTGTCTAGGTTACTATTCAATGATCACAAAATGTAAATTCAAGCATTCGATATCGAGGTGGCTGGAACAGACGGCAGGAGATACACAAAGACGTATATGACGTGTTTACATGCGCTTTCAAGTCAGATTGGACGCTTCTGCCCTGAGGCGTCTACACTATCTGGCTACGTGGACGATACGAGGTAGAGGACTTGCGAGTGATAGGGGCGCGGAACAACTTTGCCAAGCTAGGTAAAGTGGCTTGTTGAGCCGTGGCCTGTTGTGTAGTGGTCTGTTGCGTTTCGGTCTTGACCAGGGTCTTCAGCATGTTGCGCTAGAATGCACAGTCGTTATCGAAGAGCCGGGTTACGTATTGGTGACGTACGACATATCTGTGTGATATCTGGTTGACCGTTCCTAGATGCTTCTCTAGCATGGTTCGGATAGACCCTTGATGGGCCCAACAAGATACATGTCCCTGACGAGAGAGCTTCTCCAGGTCGGTGTTGATGGCATCGAGCATCCTGTCAGAATTGAGTAGTTTCCAGAATGCAAAGTTTGCTGTACTCACGAGAGCATCTTGGCAAGCTGGACGTTGAGGGTCGGATCGAGTGCGTCATGGTACTCCTCAAAGTCCTCCTTCAATTCGTTTCCGAGCTCTATTACGCGTTCCTTCAGCTGGTGACATTGTTTCTTATTGTATTTCACCATCTGGAAGCATCCACAAGACCCATCGTTATACTTGACACAAGACACCCGAGAAAGAGTAATCGGTGCGCACCTCGATCGTTTCGACGAGTTCAAGCACAGCGTCTATGACAGTAGGTAGTACAGGCACGGCGCTCATTGTGCTTGATTCCTCATTGAATACCTTGAGCTCAGTGAGCGAATGAGCGAGAACGTCGTCGGAGATGGAACGAGGCATCACTGTACGAGCAGAAACCTCAGGCGGTATGCGCAGGGTCTCTTGGATGGACGACGAATGTGCCTTATATGCAGCGCGACTGAATGAGCGTACTTGGTAATCAAATGAAGACCTCTGGTTTCATCGGACGAATGTAGGAAGCGTCGCAAGGCGTAGTCGTGACTGTCTGACTGAACCTTGTACACATTCTGTGTGTTATCAGACGGTCAACGCAGCAAGCCGAAAGCACAGCCCAGTGTTCTCGAAATGGGCTATAGCTAGTCGTAGTCCCAGATATCTCAGGTAGAGCAGACACGTTGGCTGAAGCTATGAACACTTGCCTCTTTGTTAATATTCACCCAGGTACAGAGCTTTCTCCAAGTTGCGGAATTTCACTTGGCCCCTTGTATTACCACGGTACTTCGTACACCGTGGAGTCCCCGAGGATATCTAGCTTCTAAAGTGTTCTACCTTTGTTTTCCAAATTTGGCCCACATACAGCCCGCGAACATAGTTCTTCGACGGTGATCGCGTGTATGTGTCCTTTACTATGGGGCAAGCTGCGGTCATATCTGCCTTTACGGTACCATATTCGCTGAACAGTATCGCGAGCTGGCATGGCCCATGTCTGTAGTATGATTATGCGGGCACGCTGTGCACATGTGTACGAAGCATTCTGTGCATGCCACCATCCCACCTCACGGCAGCCTCGCGGCGCAGTACGTACACATGAAGGCTATAAATCGAACAACTGCTGCGCAGTGTTGTTATCTGGAACTCTGCAGTAGACGAAGCATCGGATTAGACAAGCCGAGCTATACTGCAAATTGGAGAAGTTTCTGTACGTACAAATGCAGGCTGCGGATGTGGATTGCTCGTAGCAACCTAGAGAAACGTCGTTCCACATGATCTCCGTGTCTGCGGCCATCGAATGGAACACGAACGCGAAGGAGTAGTGATTGGGCTCATCTTTTGAACAGAGTAGAGCCAGTCATTGGATAAGGATGGACTTGTACGTGCCGCATCGGGCTCAATATCTTTCACTGACCAGGAAAAGCACACCAGGGCCGAGATAGTCCGGACAGATGGACAAGAGGTGGGGCATGCAGTAGATGTGCGCAGCCTGCCATGGTTCGCACCTTCTCCCTTCAACGTGTAAACCACGCATGCTGAGAAGACGAGCAATGAAGCGCGGTGAACATGTTTAAGTTCTATATGATTGAACGTGGCAGGCTCGTGACCCTCCACGCTATGTTCGGGCCAGACGGCCCTTAGTGAGGTTCGAGACCCCAAGTTCCATTGGTCCCTTGCTTGCGCCGTATATACATACTGAAAATTGAGCGTCCACCCACAAGACAACTGAGACTCAATCTTCTTCAGCTCTGGTCCTACTTGCTCAGACCTTGATTGACTGCATCGATGGTTGCTGTGGCATCGAAACGGATCTTGGTATTCTGTGACTCCACAGGTCAGGATGGGCTGATAGTGCCAGGTGCGTTCCACTACACGTCCCCAGCAAATAAGCATTTACGTAATGGCTAATACTCGTTTACACAGATGGTTTTGCGGAGGGTGTTCAGCCTGATGTCGTATTTCAACATGGTGTACAAGGTGAGTCTCTATCTTTCGTTATGTGCGTAGCTGTCGGCTACAATTATTTCCCCATTAGCTGCCATGGCTATAAATGGGTGCGGAAAGTTAAAAAACTCCAGCAACGTCTGGCGCCTCTGTCAGTACCTTGCGTATAGAACTTTCTTTGATGGTTACTGATAAAGTAAACGATTGCCTAGCACGAGCAGTCAGACCGTGGTCCAGGTTTGAAAATCTTCTTCCCGCAGATACACACGACTGATTGTATACGTTCTGCTGTTTTATCACAGGGATGGCAAGCAACAGATCGTCTTGTATCAAGGCGGGGTAGGATCCGAAGTAGACTTTTCCGACACCTACGTAGCGGGAACGACTGTCCTCCGTGCGTTGCTTGCCCTCCACTCTTTCGTGCTATTCACTGAGAGTGTGCATACCGCGTTAGAGGCACTAGGGGAAGCCGTTGGTCAGTTGATTCCGCTCATAGAGACCACTTCAGGCTAACATAGAACATGTAGCGAACAAGATCCGTGACGCGTATAACTTCATCGCACAGAACTTCCAAGAAGGTGATGAGATCTTGTTGTTCGGGTATACAATATCAAATTCGATCTCCGCAACGAGCTTTGATTCTGATTTCCAACTACTTTGCAGATTCTCCAAGTGAGACGATCTCGAGAGCCTGAGTTACGAGAGACCGATTGGTATTGTTTCCAAGGGGTGCTTATGTTGCGAGGAAACTTGCGAGCCTCATCGTGAGAAAGATCGTTTGTGCATAGGCAAAGGCGCTAAGAAATTTACTTTCTTTGCCATAGGACAGAATTGGTTTGCTGGTACCCGAGCGGCTCGATCTCTTCGTTCGGATTTGGAAGGAAATCGTAACGGGGAAATGTCCGACCATACCCCCTGGGACTAGTGTTGCGCGAATCAGGTCCGTAGCTGCATGATGTGAAGATCAATTCAATGATGCTACGGCGAGTTACAGATGTGTCGGCCTGTGGGATACCGTTGGATCAGTCTTCCAAGACATTGACGCTCTACGTCTTGATGACACGGGGGTACCTTCCACTGTTGACGTAGCGTTGCAGGCGCTGTCAATACAAGAGAACCGTGAACATTTTCGCCCGATTCTCTGGACTGTTCCACGCTATGGACTTGGGCGCAACCAAGTCTTGACACAAGTGCGCCTTCATTTTGCTTGTAATTTTACTGACACTGTGACACTTTATGCACTAGGTTTGGTTTCCAGGTGCGCATGGCGATGTAGGAGGCTCTTATTCAGACTCTCAGATATCCGATATCACACTATTTTGGATGACGGTACTTCCTGCCATCATGATTGTCTTGCGTCAAATTGAATAGTCGCCAGAGTGAGATCACGAGACGCGGATTGCTTGACCTAAATACGGACTTCGTCAAGCAAAGCAGAAAATCGACTGTTACTTCCTGGGCTGTCTCACAGCCTCATAACGCGTACATGGAGACACCTGCATCGCGAAGGCAGGGTGTTAGAGCCAAGAACCGCTACGAAAGCGACTACATCAACCCTGACTCCGTGTTTCACCAAAGCTGGCGCCATTCACCCACTGTCTTGGACAACCCTTCGTACATGATCACTCAGAATACATTGCAGGATGCTTATGGTCGAGACTGGGCGCCCACCTATGCGCCTTTGAGTACCTTTGAGGAGGAATGCAAGGAACAGTGGAGCGACCAAGAGGTGAGTATTTGCTTCGAATTTGATATCGCGCTGCTTTGCGATGCATATAACAGGGTGTTTCATCTTTCGTCGATGAGGACGTCTCTTCTCTGATTGGTCAAGGAAGTATCTACTGGGTGCGTCTTTCTCAGTAGGCACCGTCTTGAGTGTTCTGCTGATTCCTTCACAAGACGTCGTCGGAAGACAGGCAAGACATACTCCACGAGAGAAGCATCCCTGGTGGTGTAGATTCCCACGGATCTACCGTCTACATTGGCCGCGCTTCTTACAAGGTAGTCTTGATGTCACTTATTGAGTACTGCAGTGCTCAACAGATCATCGAATCAACGACTTAGGGCGGACTGTGTTCGTATTTTCTACATACGGGCGTATGATCATTTGAGGATCGTTGTCATAGATCCTGGCGCGTTTAGTCAAAGTCTAGATGGCTGTCACATTCCCTGGAACGGCAATCGAGTTGTCGTAAGTGTCTAGTTCTTCCTCAGATAAGACCTGGATTAGAGACAATGCGACTTAATTGTAGCTTCGGGATTACGAGAAGCTATCGGGAGTTGCCAGTACGACCCGATGGGTCCGCGTTAAAGGTTCACTGAACGGCTCCTCGCTATATGGCCTTCGCCCTGTGCTGTAGGTTACTTACTGAGTGCGCGTGTGTGCGGCGCTCACCCATTATCTAGCGGCGGTCATGAGCCCGACATGACTTCTCTGTACATCTGCCAGGGATTCTACGAGGGAGGAGTACATTGTGGTAATGTCAGAGATGGCGGGAACCGTGGTGCGCTATAGTATCACTTCTACTTGCTCAATGCCGCTGACGCTATACAGCATCAATCATCTGTGGCGAAAGGGAGGTCAGTCTCAGCACCTATGCCGTGCTCGTCTGGAATGCTTGTCGCTTCTCGTTTCGCAACACAATCGGGCAATATGACGACGGTCAGCATTGGGAGTCGGTCCAAACGGGCGACAAGTACTCGCAAGTCGTAGTCTTTGAGCAGCCATCTCCCGTCGTGCCCCAAATTATCCTTGGGCTGAACTGCCTCGATGTATGCAGGGATGAGAGCAAATCCTTCTTGGTCCGTACCAATGCATATGCCGACAGGATCACCAAGACCCAGTTCACCGCACATATCGACCCATGCTCCGAGACGAAGCTGTACTGCGGCGGTGTATCATGGTTGAAGATCGCTCCCGGGGATCCTGACTTCATGTGCGGCACCTTCACATGCAGTGGAGAGGTCTCCAGAGCTCGCGTGCCCTTCGATTGGCGATTCCGCTCACAGCCGGTTGTTTTCATTGGATTGTGCGGCTTCGAGATACAACACGACTGGCGTTTTGCCGTGTCTACGCCCGCCATCGACGCCCTTGGGTTCGATATGCGAGTCGAACAGCTAGGTAATACTGTGCTCCACAACGCCAAGATCTCTTGGGTCGCCTTTCCTGGAGACAAGAAGGGCGTGGTCACAGGCGTGTTCAGCGCAGACGGTACCGGAAATGGTCACATCCAGTTCCCATCTGAGTTCCGTCACGCTCCGGAGGTCTTCACGGCACTGACGTTGATCGAAGTCAATCATGATAACAACCTCCGAATCCGTGTCAATACAGGCAATGTTACCACCACGGGTATGGACTGGTGGATTACGACATGGAGTGGTACGCAACTGTGGAAGGTCGAGGTGGCATACCTAGCTCTGGAAGGCGAAGAGTGATTGTACGCTATGTAAGTTGTTCATGACTTGATGAGACCTCCGCCTCCGCTGATCGTGCTGATACTCACAGACTCTCATTGCGGTGGACGAGGTCAGGGACTGTTCAGCCCCTTCATGGCTCGACGGTATTGTTGCGAGTTTGTACTGCACATTGGACATGGAACAGCACTGACCTGGTCTGGTTGCATCGCGGTTGCGATCCGCAGTAGATGACCTTCTGCTTCCGACTGCATTCCATGTAGCGCGCCCCATAAACCATATATGCCTGTACAATGGTGCGTGTGCGTGTTCCTGAACACAGCGAAAGCGTCGGTGTCTCCGTAATGTATGCGCTCGCAGACTAGGCCCTTTGTCTAGATTCAGTACAATCTCACGGACGCTCTAACTAAGAGATCTGGGAAGGATAGCACGTTCCTGCGTCCTCTTCTGCTCATTCGCAATCGCCAGCTGGTGCCATAGTGTGAACGTCCAGCTTGCGCTTGGAGCTCGCGGCGTGTGCGGCGCAAACTCGGCCTTGCGACCCGATTGAAATATATGCACAACCAGGAACGGCTCAGAGGCATGCAGATTGGGTATGCCGTGGATATGCAGCGGGGAAGGAGTCCGTCGAAACGCGCCCGGGAAGGTTCTCTTGACTCACGTGACATACGCGTGAGCTTCAGGGCAAGCATTCTCGCGCTGAAGCCTTTTCGCGCTGCAACGGTTGTCCAGCCTGTCTCCCTGAAGCCAACCGGCTTGGAACTTTGAAGCTCGAAGCTCTATCCTCTCTAGCTCAACATCCGCTGGCTCGTCCATGCGCTACCCCGTCAATCTGACTTACCGATCCCGCCCTTCTTGCAGATGCTGCCTGGACTCATCACTATGGATCAATAACGTATTCCTGATGGACCCGCTGTCCGCCAGGTCCCGCGATTATTGGGAGCCATCTTCGCCCACCACGCTCGTGTGTGACCAGGACGTCGGCCGATTCTGCAATATGGTTGGCCGGATCTCGTACGAATGACCTGACGATGTCGCGGAGGTCGACCTTCGAGGACTCAGCCCTGCAATCGTTACCTACTTTGTTCAGGGCGCGCCGGCAGCCGTCAACTCAACTTGTGAGATCGCAGTCTCTGTGTGTTCCCCGTCGTCGACCACCTTCCATCGTTCCTGCGGTTCCTCTTGTGTTGGTCTATGGCTTCTATGCTACTTTCTGACGGTCTTTTGCATCGACCTGGTGCAGAAACTGTCACTATTGGACGTGAAGCGCGTCAAGTTGCGGCTCATCTTCGTCATCTGGCTGGCTCAGTTGACTTGCAGTCGCCTGGTCTCGACCTAGTGGGCATACTGACCGATTGAAGTAAGTAGACGAGTAGACCAAAAGACCTTGGTGGCAGGTCCGCTAAATCTTTGTACAATACACCACACCATGTATCACCAGGCGATATATAATCACAACGTAATGCATCATGGCCTCCCACATCTGCGCATGCTGCGCTAGAAGTGCACGAGATGCACACCTCCCGGCCATGTTTCTATGAATCTAAGTCAAGCAATAAGATAGCGGCGTCACAATACAGGCTAGGACGAATCCTGCGCCAACAGTTCTTCTACCCTTTCTACAACCTCACAACTTCGAGCCTTTCAACTCCTCCGAGAAGGGTAAGTCGGTGTAGCCTTTCGCCGACTCCGGGATGTAGAAGCTGTCCCGATCGTAAGGCGTCAATGCAACATTGTACTTGAAACGCAGCGGAAGGTCGGGCTGGTCAAAGAGACATCAGCACGGCACAGCATACAGATGAGCGCAACCCTCACGTTCGAGATAAAGTAGCGGCCGACCGCAATCAGCTCGCCCGTCTTCTCCGCCTGCTCGATAGCCGCCTCGCGCGTGTAACCGCCCGCGGTGATGAGTGGGCGCGGGAGCCAGATGTCGCGTATGAAGTCGTTCGACTCAGCCGCGTTAGGCTCGCGCTCGGTGTTCCCGTTCACGAGCGGCTCGACCAGGTGCACGTACGCGAGGTCGGAATGGCGCGCCTTGAGCTGTCCCACGACGTACGAAAACTGCGGCTTCGGGTCCGCCATGCGCATCTCGTTGAACTCGCCCCACGGGCTCAGGCGGATGCCCGTGCGCCCCGCGCCGACCGCGCCGACGACCGCGTCGACCGCCTCCAGCGCGAACCGCGCGCGGTTCTCGACAGACCCGCCGTACGCGTCCGTGCGCTTGTTCGTCACGTCCTGCAGGAACTGGTCGATGAGGTACCCGTTCGCGCCGTGCAGCTCGACGCCGTCGAAGCCCGCGCGGTGCACCGCGTCGTACGCCGCCGTGCGGTACGTGTCGATGTACTCCTTGATCTCCGCTTCCGTGAGCGCGCGGGTCTTGGGCCCATCCTTGAGGGAGATGTCGGACGCGGAGACGACGTCGAACGCGGGGTCCTCCGACTTGAGCTGCTCGCCGTTCGCGGCGCGTCCGAGCGCCCAGAGCTGGCAGAAGATGTACGAGCCTTGCGCGTGCACCGCGTCGGTCACCTGCAGCAGTGGACACGACTTGTCAGATAGGTATCATCACGCGAAGGAGCGTGCACGCACCTTCTTCCACGCCGTGAGCTGCTCGTCCGTCCACAGACCCGGGACATTCGCATACCCGCCCGCCTTTGCGTTGATGAATGTGCCCTCGGAGATGAGGAGCGTGCCGGGCGTGCTTGCGCGCTGCCTGTAGTACTCGACCGCGAGGTCCGTGTGGGTATGTGTCTTGTCTGCGCGGAATCGTGTGAGAGGCGCGAGGACAACCCGGTGCTGGAGCTGGACGTCGCCGACTTGGATGGGCTGGAACAGCTTGGGTGCGCTTTCGGTCGACATATCAGGCTTGTTGTGCGGCGTCGAAGAGTGGTAGTCGTGGTCTCGAGGAAAGAAGAGAAGTAGTTATATGGATCTTACGGCCCTGGTGAACATTTGAAGCCCCCCGCAAGATTATTTATCATCGGCAGTCTCTGTCAGCTTGCTTATCATCCACAAGCTTTAACACTGACTCACGCCCATCCCGCGGCTGTCAGGCTTAGTGAGCAACATGGGCCCAGTCGAAATGAGCACATCAATTTGCGTCATGTCAATACCGGATCGAGGGAACATTCCACGTTGCAAGAGCAGTTGAAGAGCAAGAACTAGAGGAGAACCTAGTGGCGGAGGTGCAAAAGCGTGTGAACTTAACACGTTGGCCATAGCCGCCCAATCCTATGATGACTACTTGTGGTCGACGGCAAGATCAATCTGGCGCACATCCGCGATCGTTTTGACTGAATAAAAATCGCTTGGATGGGCATATGTATTGACGAACAGCGAGCACGGAAGACATGGAAACCACGAATAGTGACTACTAAATTACTTGTCTCTATCGTAGAGAATGGGAAAGTAAGCACTCTGAAGGAAGAATGCATGCTGCCACGGTTGCCACGACTATCATGTGGAGCCAAACTTACATGCACCAAGGTGAGAACATAGATACGCTCGGGCTTCAGTAATCGGGGCTGGTGTTGGAAATAAGAAACAGATCGGTCGACGATTTCGAGAGCTGCTCGAATGGGTCTATGAGTGTAGGGACGAACAAACAGCTGCTTCGTCTCTCTTCTTGCGTCCTTCAGTGCGCCCTCGGCGTGCATCCCGCGGCGGCGCTCTTCCGCCAGCGCCATCTCCGTGCTTCGCTGCGACTCGACCCCGCAAGTCTGTGGGCATCACCAGAGATGAGGAATTGGCGCCGCAGAAGATGTCGCCATTTGGATCAGAGATGACACACCAGAAATCTCATCCTGTAGGAAGTTGAACGACTCGGGCATCTCTGGCCCCGCATCGTTCGCGCTGGGGAATGCACCGACGTTCCGCACATCACGTAGCGTGTCATCTAGCATTCCGCTGCGCTTGTGCCTGTCTGTCAGCCGCAGGCTCGCGCAGAGGTCCTATCGTTGCTCTCAATGCCATCAGAGCCCAAGGCGACGATCTGAACTTTGAAGTCGTAGCATTTGTGAGAGGCCGTAATGCAGATGCCGAGTATAGATGTGCCGCACCACGCGTTAATGAACTTGTTCTCTTGGTCCTCGGTCGGTTTGGCGGGACCGCCTGATGCTCTTGTTCATCTGAACCAGTTCGATGTACCTAACTACTGCGTTTTTTTCGCACAGGAGTGACCGGGACGAGTCGCTGGGTCTTCCATGGTAGACATGTGTCCGTCTTATGAGGCAAGCCCCTAGCGGAACTGGACCTGGCGGATCGATCAGCATGCCTAAGAGACGCATATACTACGTGTTAGTTGCCAGGATGACCCTGGAGTCATTTCGAAGCTGATGTATGATCTGGGCCCCAGTCGGCGAGTCTTTGACAGACTTGCGCGGGAGGTCGCCCGTCCTGGGAACGAGTATAGCGTTCTTCCACGACCAAGACGGTTGTTAGTGGTCGAAGACAAGCAATGCTGTGCCTTTCACACATACCATTCCTATAGTTCTCGCACCGCGTATGCGCTAGCTCAGTATTGACGGGTGCCGGGGTGGGTGGAGCCGTCCACCTCCAAAAACAAGACGTGCATCTCTGAAGAGCATGTCCGTCTCCCTTGGCCAGTCTGACTTCATGATTGCTGACGAGGTGATATCAACAGAGTGCTGGCACTGCCATCTGATCTTGTTTGGCAGTAGCTTTCTATACACGTCGGAATGCCGAGGGCGACGTGCAATGGACGCTCTTCTCGTTTTCCTGGCAAGCTTCCGGTGACTCTCCCTTGCATCGTTGCATGAGAACATCTGGGCGAATGGTCACAACGTCGTTCAGCAGAGCGTCCGGTCAGCGGTCTCACTTGTGATATATGCGCTCGCAAACCTGGCTTCCTGTCTCCTGAGTCTAGTACTTGCTTCTTCCGCCCACTCGCAGAAGAATCGGCCTTCAGCAGCCCTGCATCTTCTCCCGTTCTTCGGTCGTGCGCGGCCAGTTCCAGATATAGATGTGCTGAGGACTCGCGGCCATGTACGGCGACTCGTGATGGCGCGTGGTTAGTTTCGTGTCACTACTCAGACGACATATATTCGATCCTATGAGAGGTTGTGGTTGCCCTTACGTTTAGTATCCTAGCCCCATAATGCCGACCCGCCTTAGCCTCAAAGGCTCAAATAGTACTAGTTCTCCGATACATGCCTTGAGACGTCACATATTCTACAACAGGTCAGGTGGTGAGCAAGATGCGCGGTAATGTACGTGACTCTTTGGGAATGGGCCGAATCTGCGCATATGAGCCAGGCAGGATTGGTTAATCTCAAGCTGAACTGTTAGAGCTTTGCGAAGGATCAAGCTGTTGGGAGGTGACCGCTAACGACAACGCAAGACGGAATAGACATGGGCAATTGATGACCTGAGCGAGATATTGAACTTTCGTGAGCACGTCATGCATTCGTTCGTTTAGAGAAGCCCTGGTAGAAGTGGTCTTGGGATGTGGATGGGTACGCCTCAGAGGTACGTGTGTTGGACACGGGTGCCAGGATATCCGGCTTGAGAACTCCGATCGCGGCGGAGCAACACGAGATGTGAGTCGCTGCATAGCATCTGGCGTGGAGCACATTATATCGACGGCCGGCTTGAGAGCGTCGACAGAGCCTGTGAGCACAAGCAGCATTGAAGAGAGCCAAAGAGATCCAAATTGCTGGCAGCCTCACGCGCCCGCTGGCGTTCGCGTTCGTGACACGTGATATGACGTTTCGCGTCTCTCGATCGTGACGCCGCCTCTCGATCAGGCACCGACGCGTCGCGTTCAAACGCTGGCACAACACGGAGACAGGCCGTCACCACCATGCTCACCCATCTCTTAGCTGACCTGCTCAGAGTGCTATATGCTCATCTCCGCATGTCCGAGTATCAGTCTATTCTTCCCAAGGCTTCCTACCAGCTCGATCATACTCTATACCAGCTGGTCAGCTTCCAATCCACGGCCCATCGCCATCCGGAACGAACCATGATCTAGAGCGCTGTAGCCTCAGATGCCGACGTCCTGCCAGTAGCCTAGTCACTGCCTATGGAATGACGAACTAAGGTGCCCTCTTGTACTTGCCCCCCATGTGTATATCTTTTAATTATACCTCACGACGTCTACCATCTATAACAGCTACTAGCAAGAACGAGAGACAGCCGACATGGCGCAGGTCAAGTCACCTTGCTTGCAAGGTCTCTCCCGGTCCACAATGTGTTCACTTTTCCGTTGACATTTTCCCACGCCTGACGCGTCGTTCCTAATATGGTATGCGTGATGTACATTTCCGCGTCTGCTGGGCGTCTGTTACCTACCATGCTCATCACGTGCGCTATCGGCGCTGCTACCGCATGCCAGGTTCCAAGCGGACCATATGCATCACAATCACAACACTGAACGACTTCCCATAGGAATTGAGGGATACTTTCCCTAGATTTCGGACTTCAGAACAAGTATGACCAGCATGTCTATGACTGGCGAGGCGAAGGCGTGACATCCTCAAACTCTTGTAGACACTGTGTCCTGAATTTGCTCACGAAGATTGTCCTTAGCCACACCACATTCTAATATGGTGTAAGAAGCATTCATCGGCCTACAAAAATTCCAGCTCTGACCACGTAAGCTCAAACGAGGTTCAGCCAGCTTAGGGCAGCTCAGGAGAGTTTTGAATCTCCACCCAGACTTTGTACTTGGAACAGACCGTTCAAGGAACATTTGAGTGTGGGGAAATGCACGGTTGAACGGATGAACAGTTGGACGAGCAGAACACATAGTTGAACGGGGTATTGCACAGTTGAACGGAGGGAATGCACAGTTGAACGCAGGAATCGCACGGTTGAACAGAGGGATCGCACGGTTAAACGGGGAGATCGCACGGTTGAACAGAAGAATCGCACAGTCCGCCACACATGTCGGGCAGGACAATAGAATAGAGCACAAGAGAGAACTCGAACATGTGCACTAAGCCACAGAACGAGAATGCTTTCCTGCGCGTTATATAATGTATGAGATGATGATGCACAATCTATACACGGAAGCTACTCACCGTTAGGATCACAATACCAGCTTCTCTCTCGCATACAAGAGCAGCATGGTAGGACAATCAGTGCTAGGGATATGATTGGAGCAGGGAGACACGATCAACGCAGGCAATGCAATAGAGCACGCAGAATGTTGCTCGGAGGGCGAGCCACTGCTGAGCACATATGCTAATGGCACACCATGAAAGCAGTGGAGGGGAACCCGGTAGTGCAAATGGTATGTGCAACACTATGCAAGCCTGACTGGCCTCGCTCGACCGCATGGCCTACACTCACCCTGTGTCCAACCATGCTGCTCTTCAACTACTCTCATGCTGCCAGCCCTCCTCCCATCCTTGTGTACCTCCCTGCCTCATTAAATGTGTTCATATACCGCACAACGACCTTGCGCTCGTGCGCTAGACTCGGGGCGCTCGTCCAGGTCGTACAACAAGCCGGCCCATGGCTCGTGCTTACACACTGATGCAAGGCATGAGGGACGTGGGAGAAAAATGACAGGGGAGACACAGCTCACCGCGAGAACACCAGAGCTGCAAGGTAAATAAATCAGCGGCAGTCGTCTTGGGTCGTCCGTGGTCGTGGTAAGAAAGAAAGCGCGTCCGATGCCCATTGCTGCGGTTCGACTCTACCCGAGCCTGTAACGCGTCACGCTCACATGACGTTTCACGTGAGGGCGTGATATCGGTCACAGGGTCGATGTCGTGTCTGTATGTAAACCAAGCTGACATAAGAATGTCCGCTTGGAACGTGCTTCCGCTTTGTGGCACTTGTCCTCCCCGCCACATCAGTCTTCCCAGTGTCTCCCAATCTGTTTTGCTCCTTTCGTTCAATATTTTGAGCCAATCGTCTTCTTTCTGCAGATCCGGGTCGCGATTTCTAAACAGCTTTTGATTGAACGACCTGAGCTTCTTGATAGCGCCAAGTACAAGTGTGTCACTGCACAAGAGGCATGTCCATGCCCGTGTTCTCTTTGTAGACATGTTCCAGTCGCCGAAGAGACTGGCATGTTACAAGTGATCTGACAGGCATGTCTCAGTTGAGACTCTCAACACATTGACCATGCCCGATGCACACTGATGGTCAAGTCTAGACGAAAATAGTAGGACGGAAATTGTCCTTGTTATGTGAATGCTTATGTAGCGGCACATGTAGCTCTATAATTACCATGCCTGTGTTCTCGTCCCAAAATCATGTAGAGCTTGA
>KB445805.1:124552-191146 GCA_000320605.2 Gelatoporia subvermispora B
TCGCGATTTCTAAACAGCTTTTGATTGAACGACTGAGCTTCTTGATAGCGCCAAGTACAAGTGTGTCACTGCACAAGAGGCATGTCCATGCCCGTGTTCTCTTTGTAGACATGTTCCAGTCGCCGAAGAGACTGGCATGTTACAAGTGATCTGACAGGCATGTCTCAGTTGAGACTCTCAACACATTGACCATGCCCGATGCACACTGATGGTCAAGTCTAGACGAAAATAGTAGGACGGAAATTGTCCTTGTTATGTGAATGCTTATGTAGCGGCACATGTAGCTCTATAATTACCATGCCTGTGTTCTCGTCCCAAAATCATGTAGAGCTTGATTGAATTAATGCATACATCTCGTTGATGCAGCGATAAAGTGGCCAATCGCCAACGTGAGGATTGCATCTGAGTTCGATTTTCTAAACGAGAGCGAGCAAGGTGTTTGCCGACGCAGGCGGCGCTTCTCTAGTTGTAAGTCCGCAATCACGGTATCTGACTTGCCCACTGATGTACCAGGCGTGCCCTTCACAGCTGTGCAAAGATGCACGAAACAATTTCGCATCAAGAAGCGCGATCCGGGGTTCCACCTCATGGAGCACAAATGGAATCGATGAACGCGTGGATATGAAGTACTGATGCATATGCCCTACCGTCCATGAGACTGACGAACGCTAGAATAGAAATTAATGAAGGCGTTTTCCATTGATCATGAATACAGAGTGGCCATGTTCTGGTTCTCACGTACGCCGAAAGAGCGGCCGCCCATCGTAATGAGCTTACTCGAGCGACAGTCCCCAAAATTAATCTATCCTGGCCTTTGAAGTGCTGGATCCTTGTGCTTGTAGATGATTGCGAGGTCACCGTAATCGGACAAATACTGTGTCACTCAGTCACGGTACATTTTCGAGGAGACGTACTGGGGCCCGTGCTAGCACGTGTCGTATCAAGAAAATTGCTATCTACTTCAAGAAGTTTAGATCGTAGTAACTACCACTTCTGGACGGCTTTCCGGAGTCTGTATACATTCAATCGTATCTACAGCAGGAGGCTTCGCACCACGGTCACATAACAGGGCAGCAACTGCGTGTTTGCGGGTGCGATGCACGTACATGTCTTGAATGTCGAACGGAGTTTCCTGTTGATTAATCTCGGCATGCGCAGCTGAGAGCGCGGTGCCAAACTTGCCGCACTGAACATTGATATTCGCCCCATGGTCGAGTAATAACTGCACGACATCGAGATGTCCAAAGTATGACGCAGCTTGGAGTGCCGGCCCATACTTCGCGCCCTGGGTATTGATGTTCGCGCCGTGCTCCAGGATCAGGCGCATAATGGCGATTGACCCGCGGTAGGACGCAGCTTGGAGTGCCGACCCATACTACTTGGTCCTTGTTGAACGTAATCGGGAGCGTTTGACGGCTTGACATGATCCACGTGACGGACGCGTGGGCTTCAGGGCAGGCGTTCTCGCGGCGCTGGAGCATTTTCACGCTGGTTCTCCTCCTCTAAGGCTGTACGTCTGAAAGACCTGAAGCTCTCAGCTCTTTCTCTCGACTACAGTCTTATATGTATCTCGTCAACCTGTACTTGTGTCTCTCTGCCGAGCGGCTGGATTATAGTATCTGCTTTCAGTCCCAACTTTCTTGGTGTCTCTTTGACTGTCGGTTCCTCTAGCGATCTCGACGTCTTGCCTACGTGATGGAACACCAAACAGACGTTCACCACATTCCGCTTAAGCGATCAAAGCGTTCCGCACAACTACAGCGCTCCTAGGTGTAATGTATAACAACCCGCCGATGACAGCATTCAAATTGCACCTAGGCTTAGCTCCAGGGAGCTCCTTAGACTGCGAAGCCCGACTCTCTATTCAGCAACGCTAGTACAAAGAATGATAAGCAGCAGTTCACCTTGCCTCGTCTACAGTCAACCGATCGCATGTCCTGCATACGACGGCTGAAGGCGAAAACCGCTGCTCATGTCTAGCGGACTCTCGACGAAAGATGCCACGTACACCATGTCTCGCGGACGCATGAGCATCCTCTATCGGCGCTATTCGTATGGGATCGGGACGTTGGACTGATACTGGAATTCGCTTCGCAGCATCCAAGGTGGAGCTACGGAACGACGTGGTAGAACTGGCTTCGCGCAGACACGCTCCTCCGATTGAATACTGCGTTGCTTGGATGCATTGACAGCCATAGACTCAATTATTCGGAGCATACTATATTCCTTACTTATAACTTGAACTATCCTGGTCGTGGCGATCTCATTGGCTATGAACTACGCCGTCGCTACTATCTGCTGATGGTCTCCCTCATCGAACCCAAGTGTGACAATACTACCTCATCTCTCTGGCGTTGTCTGGAGGATGACCCCTCTGGCTGGACGTATCCAAACACCCCACAAGATGTGCGTGTATTACCCGTGAGCTTGTTAGAAGCTGTCGTGCCTTTGATCGACCGTACCTATGTCACATCTTACGCGAGGTGACTTTGGCCTGCACACATCAAGAGGCTGGCTGGTACTGTGTATACTACAGGTAACGTGTCTCCCAGGCCCGCGCATCTTCAGATCATCACTGGCTTGCCCATGCGCCGACAAGTGAAGTCTCCCTACTGAGTTAGTACTGACCAATGATTGACTCTTGCAGTCGATTTTGCCCACACTCTCGTCCCATTCCATCTTATCAATGCACTCCATCGCACGCTGAGCTTGCTGATTATACGGGCAAGGTAAATCGCGAAGCAACGACGTCGCCGTAAGTCGTTTCTATGGTTGCTTGTTCGGCAATAAATCAATGAATCTCTACTTCAACAGACTCCCCACATCCTGGAATCTTTATCGCCTCTGGAGAAGTCAGACCTTCTCGGGCTCTTTGTCTCTGTTCACCTCGCCGAGGCTCAAGTCTCGTTGATCACGCGTAATGTGGGCTCGCTGTAAGGACACGTGTCCGTGCAGTGGGCACGTTCTCAGCGCGTGATTTGGTGCAATCGCGTCCCTCGCCTGTGACACGCTGGACGACGCGACTGGCGGTCACATTGCGGCTAATGACAAGCTTTGCGATCCGACTTAGAACGAGGATATTGTCAAGGAGTGGTGTGGGTATTTGATACAAAGGTCTCCGCAAGGAACGATCGTTAGTAGTCTATGTCACGTCGAGTACTACTTCAGGCAGAGCTTCTGTCGGTCCTAGCCGCCCTCGTTACAACGCTCTGAGGCTCGTTGCGAAGGTAACGATGATTGATTTCCGCATTGTATTCCTCCAACTAGAAACACCTTGTTCAATCGCAGAACAAACGGAAACAGCACAGGAACTCACGCTTTGAGTTTTGACTACGCTCTCTCTGTTGACCAGCCTCTCCGTGTACTCCTCCCACCCGGGGCCGACGGCTGCCCTCGAATAACCGCGATACTGGGCTATTACATGGTCACGGAGCACCCAAGGAACAATGAAGATGTCCACGAGGCTGAACTGTTCCCCGAGGAACCAAGGCCCCTTGATCTTCTCTGTGAAGGTGCGCATCGCCTTGATCAGTTCGTCCAGCATCGCGTGCTGCTTGTCCGGTTCCTGCGACAACGTGAGCCGCTGGAAAGCTGGTATTACCGACTTGGTGACGTAATCCATCCAGAGGCGTGCGTATGCGCGTTCAAACGGGTCCGCGGGCAAGAGCGGCGTAGTGCCGGGGTAGGCGTCCTCGAAGAACTCGCAGATCACAAGGGAGTCACGGAGCGCACGTCCCTTGTACTGAATGGCAGGAACGGACGCTTTGGGATCAATCCCTGTGCAAGTGATCGTTGTCAGGAAATCTGGGACTGTGCAGACACTGCATCCCAGTTTACGCACTATTGAGCCCCTCGTCCTCGTGGAAGGTATTCGCTTCCCTATACTGGTAGGGGATCCCCTTCTCCTCCAGAGCAACCCATGTTCTGGTAGACCAAGGGCAATACTATGCGACAGTCAACGTCGGAACCTCGCGGAGGGACATCATATCCGTACCCATGCACAGTAGAACACAAGATCCTGAGGATCCTGGTGCTTCGCAACAGTCTCTGCAGCGGGACCAGTCGCAACAGGGTGAACTTCGCCGTTCGGTGTGCTCATGGGGGGAATGTGGAGAAGGGTATGAGGGTGCGTCCGTCATGAGGATCGAGAAGTTATATGCTCGCCTGTACAAATAGGCTGAGTCATGGTTTTCTGCAAACAGGCGGCGCAAGCCGCACTTACGAAAGTTTTCAGGCTCACTCATGACAGGTTCTGGTGAAATCTCTCTCTCACATCAGCCCCTATCTGACACCTCGACCCTGATCCTGATGGGACGGAACTTTTCGGAAGCTTTGACGGAGAACAAAGATCACACCTTCGCACTGATTCGGTCGCTAGCACCAGGAAGGTTCCAGATGCGACTGGGCATATAGCTGACGCGAAGTAAAGGCTATTCAATACACAGTGCGAGGCTATACCAAACAGAGACGTACCGAATAACTCTCATTCAACGGCAACGGTTTACTAGGCCAGCTAGTATTCAAGGGTGCGGCCCGTCCAGGTGGAGTGGCTCGGTTCGATGTCCGTAGTGATTCGTCGGAGAAATCCAGATCTATGTATGCTGCATATAGAATAACGAGTCTCCTAAAAGCGATGGAGAGGTACCCCTGATATCTCATCAACGTGAGCCATCCCTTCTCATGCGAAGATATACATGTGGCGTACCTTCTAGCATAGACCGTTTCGGAATAGTGACTCATATACTGGCGCCCAATCTTAGTGCTCTGCTTCGCCGTTGGAGACATGCCGCATCAATTCTCACTGCGGAGACAACATGCCTCTCAGGAGCTGCCGAGGGACACCTGGTCAATAAGACTAGGCACGGAACGAACGTGATGTATCATTTCTTCGGAATCTGTTTGACGGGATACTGGCTCGGGTTCGTCTTCCATGGCATGGTCAATCGCTATGAGATCGACTTGCGGAGACATGAGTCGAGGAGAATCTATGTGCGAGATCCAATTGACTTGGTCATATATATCAGCCGACTCGCAACGCAGGGAAGACCAATGTGTGACTGACTATCGCAAGGGAATGTACAGGTCGTGTCAGTGATAGAAGTGTGTGTGAAACGATGGATGGTGTGGAGCACTTCTATATTTTCGCTGGTTGTTAGTCAAATGCTGGTCAACGTAGAATTACCGGTGCCCATTTTCCATCCAACTCATGAACCCTCACCCTCATCTTCCGATGTCAAGCAGGCGGGCTACACGGGCTTTGGGCACAAGCAGCCTGCGTCTAAGATTCGAGTTATACAATCGTATCTCGAAGACGATGGTAGGTACTTCGAGGACGATGGTAGAAGAGCTGGGACGGGCTACACCGAGGTAGTCATGGATGCCGCGATTGACATTATACAGACACCACAAAGTCGCATCTACGGTCTCACAGAGTAAACTTGTAGTTGACCTCTTAAGGACGCCATGAGTGGCTTGTCAAGATCAAGGACACTGGGCGTCCTCACTATAGTACCGCGCAGTTTGTCGCTATGTCGATGTACCCAGCAGCTGGTAGTGATTTTATGTCATTAGTTGAGGCAGCGTATATCATTATCGTTGTGGGACATAGAGATAGAGTGCAAACGCATAGTATCAGTGCGAGGCATTCTAAGGCCACTGCAACGTCGCAATGTGCAGCAGGTCCGGCCTAGTGGCCAAACGACTCCCGGGGACCCGGACGGGATGCCTGTGAAGCTGAGACGCGTGTCGCGGTCACGTGCCATCCATTTCACTGGCAGCGGGAGCCTCAAACGCGGCCAAGGCTACAAGCTTCGCTCTCCCGCTTTCCGTCAGGAGTTACAGCAAGTTTTAGATCGTAGGCCATCTGCAACGCAGTGGGGAGGGCGGATCTGGCACTTAGGGCGAGCTATCAATACTCCCCGTCTAGAGAATATCGCTCCCGTACTAAATAAAGCCGTGGACTAACATTGATGTTGTGCTGCAAGCGCGCCCTAGGAAGAAGGAGCACCTTGTCCATGACGGGAAACAACCTCGTGCTGCTATTACGTATACCGGTCCCCGGCGCCACTTGTCGCCGCGCAGCGGACGGCCTAGACTACAGTACAATTTTGCAATTTACTGTAACTGGCCTCTCGGTTCTCATACACCTGTGCCCGTAGAGGAAAGGTCACAGGGACTCGATGCAGGAAGTAGCGATAAAGTTTCAAGTATCTGAGGTCTTGTATCTCTGGTCGAAGCCTGCGACTTCAACTTTGCAGCTAAGCGATTCACTGCAACTCTTGCCTCAATGACCTGCCGCGTTCCGCTGATAATGGTGCGAATCATATGAATCGCTACTCTCCTAACTCCAACTGTACATCCACTCAACATTAGGGGACCATGGCCATTGGGGAGGCTGGAAAAGAAGGTGTACGCACTCCTGCGCTCGTCGATTGTCAGCGAGTGGTAGATGCCTTCGTCAAGCATGGATTCAGAGAGATTGATACCGGAAGGGTTTATGGCGAAGGGACACCAGAAGCCGTAAGTATTGACATCACTTGTTACGAGGCTTATAAGTCAGATGTCACGCCCAGTATTTGGCACAACTTGACCTAGGAGGTTCGGCGGTCGATACGAAGTGCGCAACGGCCATGATATGAGCCTGCTAGCGTATCTGACTGCCGATAAGGGTATTTCCCGTGCGCCCTGGCGACCATTCGGCTCAGAAACTTCGCGAAAGCTCCGAAACATCTCACAAGACCTTAGTCCCTCATAAAATAAGGACTCTGTATCTGCATAAACCTGATGAGGCTACTCCGTACGAGGAGACTTTGCGCGCGATCAACGATCTGTACAAGGAAGGTGTATTATCAGTATGATAGATCGGTCGCCAGCTGTGCGCGAGACTGACGACTGCTATCTTGGTGCCTGTAGCGAAACCTTCGGATTGAGCAACTACTCCTCTTTCGATGTATGCTTAAAAGTACCTCTGACATGTCCAGCGTCCTGTACTAACGTTGTCTTTAGGTAGCTGAGATAGCCACAATATGCAGAATCAATGGCTGGGTTCGTCCCGTTGTATATGAAGGGCAAGTGACCCTGTAATTCCACGTGACAACCAAGCTTTCAACCACTAATCGCAGCATGTACAACGCCATCACGCGTGGGATCGAACGCGAACTTGTGCCATGCTGTCGAAAGCACGGTCTGCGGATCGTTGCATATAATCCCTTGGCGTGCGTAGACGATAGTGCTAAAGCTTCAGTGAGGTCTGATTCGCATCGATCTCAGTGGCGGGTTTTTCGCTGGCAAAGTATCCTCACCAGACGCCGATGTGCCCAGGGACGAGAGGTTCAGTCCTCACACAGCCGTTGGCCAAATCTACCGCAACATGTACATCAAACAAGGGTATTTCGAAGCTCTGGATCATCTCAAGCCATTTGCGGTGTGTTGCGCAGCGTACACAGACATGCGGGAGTTCTTATTCCGCCAACAGGAGAAACATGATCTTCGATTGACAGAGATCGACATCAGGTGGCTTCAACACCATTCCTGCCTTACGCCAAACGACGGCATAATTATAGGCGTAAGCAGTGCAGCTCAAATGGAACAGAACTGCCAGGATGCTGCGAAGGGCCCCCTTCCGCAAGTAATACTACAAGCTCTGGGCGAGGCCACGAAGATGGTGCAGCCGTTTGAACCGAGCTACTGGCAATATTTGGATATCACGAAGCAGGAGATGACGGAGCAGTAGCGCAGCCACGCTTATGTCTGGTAAATGTATAGTATAACATCTCTTAAGTGGTGGCGACCGAATCATAACCACTCAGACTTGATGAGATCCGCCGCTCGCTCCGCCATGGCGTAGACGCACGCCTGCGGATGACTAGCTGGTACGAATGGCTGACCCAACATCGTTGTCAGTATGATCCTAGTAATGTTTGTGCTATTGATTGTGTACTCACAAAAACCGAAGCATCGACGACGCGCAAGCCTGAGGCACCTTTCACTTTCAATGACGATGTGAGCACACCCTCCGTGCTCCACGCAGGCGCCATACGCGCCGAACCGAATGGATGGAACTCCGTGGAAGTGAAGTTCCGTATGTAGTCCTCGAGCGCTGCGTCAGTTGTCGCATTAGCGAGGCTCGCTACTGGCTCAAGTATATAGTCGCTCCATGTAGGTGCTTGTAGCATTCGTATCCCCAGTGTGATTGCTTGCACCATCGTGCCCAAGTCCCGCGCGTCAGTGTAGTAGCCGGGGTCGATATTCGGAAAGTCGAACGGATTGTTGGTGGACAGCGTTACGGATCCTCCTGTAAATGCAGGATTGGTACTTGACGCCAGGGGCTCTTATAATTCACAATAGCTGCAGCAGTATAACACTTACGAGAAAATGGGGAAGAGACAATTGTGGCTATAGTGAAATAGTTCCCTGTGGTGGGCGCTTCCGTAACGAAAGAGGCGAAACCGTCCTTCGTCAAGCAGTAGTACAGTGAGAATACTGGTATGCGAAACATCCCTGAAGTCAACTCACGACGAAGAGGAATTCTATCTGCGCAGCCAACGGTCCGGCGGAAGCGTCAGCCGTACTGTTGCCGTCTTGTGGCAATCTCAACCATCCCATGAGGTTCGCGCCAGGGTCGCAATAACGTCCCGTGCCGGTCGCTTCCCACTGCTGCAGCAACTCTTCCGCTAAATTTGCGTTTCGCGTGATCTCATCCGCCGTCTGAGTTGAGTTCACGAACCAAGAGTTGGTGAGGAACGGGTGATCTGCGAGATGCTGGCCGACGTCACTCAGCTCCAGGATCGGTTCAATTCCAGCTGAGCGGATCAGCGTGGTGTTCCCAATTCCACTCAATTGCAACAGTTGGGGCGTGTTGATTGCACCAGCGCATACAATGACTTCTTTCTTGGCTGAAATGGTGAAACGGGGGCCTGAAGATCGACTTCTTGAGCATCGCTTTGTGTGCTAGATCGTAGGTCAAACTCACCACTCAGAGATTGGGCCATCTCGATACCATCGAAATGTACTGGTTGACCAAACGTGTGGCTATCGGACGAGATGATCTTCGTGACCTGCGTTGTGATGAGGACATCCAGATTGGCTCGGTTGAGGACAGGTTCCAGGTAGGCCGTAGCAGAGCTACTTCTTTGACCTTGCGTACTGACGGAATAGGGTAGCCATCCTGTCCAGCGTGACAATCCGATCAACTCCGTTGTCAGGCGTTAAGTATCGTCAGATCCTTACCTATACCCAGTGGTGTCCCCGAGTTCATATCTTCATTGAACGGGAACAGTTCAGGGAGCTCCTGAGTGGTATTAAAGAGACGTTTGTCTATGTCTGATGGGAATCCTCCAAGGCTGGTCTGAATAGGCCCTAGAGTACCATGCAAAGCCGGTATGACTTCACCAGACGTGTTGTGACGGTCCGGGGGTGGAACGAGGTGCTCGCTCTTCGACGATTAGAGGCCAATCTCTCGGTGACGCAGCAGACTAGTTCACGCTCACCTTCTTCATGTATGGCAACATTTGGTCCCATGACCACCCATAATCCTCAGTGAAATTGGCGAAGCGGTCCCAGTCATCCTTCGATGCGCGTGTCCAAACTTCGAGGTCTGATGCGTACAATTGAAGGATGATGAGCGACTGCAGACAACGTCTTCTGATACCTACTGATTGTGCTGGACCCTCCAAGGACCCGGCCTCTTGGGTACGAGATTGCTCTACCATTGAGGCCTGCTTGAGGTGTGGTAGTGTAATTCCACGTGATAGAAGTATTCGGAAAGAGCGCTGGGGCCAGATAGGGTATCTCATCATCGAGAATGCCGGTGTTTCTATGGCATCAATGTCACCATAAGCCTGTATTCAAGACCTTGATGTTTAAACTTACGATATGCCAGATTCCACCACAAGGACTGTAAAGGAATGCTCTTCCGTCAGTCGATTAGCGAGGACATTGCCTGCGGTTCCGGCTACCTGGGCATTAGGGAGGCAGGATATTCGAAATTGGAACACCTACCACCGATGACGATAAAATCATATTCGGTCCTTCGCAGCTCCGACGGGTCCGTCAGCAGTATAGAACTAGCCCGCAAAGTGCATATCATCAGCCCCACGAAGGCATTCAATGACGACAGACGCCGCATCATGGAGAATTGCCCTGTCGGCGTACACGAATAAGGGGATTGCTTGGATCAAAGTGTGCCCAGTCATCCTGCGTATAAATGTCTGTTACAATGGCCGCTCATACGAAGACAAGCTTGCCAAAAGCCCCGTTGTTGGCATGCATATTGAGCCGTTGGACAAGGGATCGCCATCTAGGTGGTACCATACTGTGTCACAGACAGCGCGCGTGCCTGCGGAAACATTGATGCAGGCAAAAGTGCCGTGCCAGCTGGCATCTCGCGCATGTCAGTCAGCCCGCGCGAGAACGAAGAGAACGCTTATATTGCTACCAACCGTTTCGCGCATGGTAATACCGCTCTGCAGACGATATTGCCAAAAGGCAGCTACGCCGGTCTCAAGCATCCAGGAACCACGGTTCTAGCTGGTCGCCTAACCGTGACGGGCGGGGGACCACATGATATGAAGAAGATGAGTCCAGTCGTTCTAAGGCCGAGGTTCTCTGTCTCTGAGAACTCGAAAGCTGCACTGACGCACAGGATAGACGGATATCATTGTGCTGCCAAGACATGTTAGGGGAGTATTCCACAGGTTGCTGGCGGCTCCGATGAGGCTGTGAGATGCAGGCCCCATGTGAGGAATCACACAGATCCCTTAGTGATCGAGACATCCTATGTCCCTCGCCCTCCCACCGGCCCTTACGTGCGTACTTGGCCAGAAGACCAGGCTGACCTAGTGTGGGGAGGTGACAGGCGCCCATGGACTAGAAAATGCTGGAATTCATATCGTGACGGTCATCTGCATACCAGATTAGCCAGACATCAGACGGGGGAACGGAAGTGACTCACAATACATTATACAATAGCATAGTACAACTTCCAAAGAAGTCTCTTACCACCTTTCAGTCTTTCTTCCCTCTCCTCATCTGTACGATCTGTCTCTTGTTCCGGGTACTCGTCTCTCTTCAGGTCTACCGTCCGGGTATCCACCAGATCATGGTATCGCCACCTCCAGCGTAGCCTCCGCGACGGCATCAGCGGCGTGGTGGCTGTCGCGGGGAGCGGCGGCTGTGCAGGAGAGTCGAGAGCCGACGGCCGTGTTGATGGCCACTTCACGAGCATCCAGCCCACGGACATGATGAGCATGATCGGAAGCTCGATGTAGAAGGACACAAAGTCAACGGCAGAGAAGTGCGGAATCACTGACGACCATCCTTGGACTGCGGAGAAAGGTGAGAGTGTATAAATTATGGGAAATACGTGTGGTGGGAAATACGGTGGACATACTGATGATGAGTGCAGATACTGTGATGACCACGAAGTATGGGCCCCAGGGCCATGTCCAGGCCGCTCGGAACTTCAACTCACTGAGTGATCGTCCCTGCCTGACCCACGCCTGTCTGAATCGCATGCTCGCCAGACCAATCGACAGCCATGCAATCTAAGAGGATGCGCTATAGCCCGGGGCTCACATACGTTACATTCGGAGCACATACCTGATTCGACACGCCCACGATATTCTGCAGCCAACTCCACAACTGTCCACTACCGATGAAGCTACTCCCAAAGCAAATGATGCTCACACTGCTGGTGGCTAACAGGGCAAAGATGGGGACGCCACCTGTCGTCGTCTTGGAGAAAATGGCGGGCGCTTGTGGGACAGGGGTGGTCGCGAGTCCGTACAGCACACGAGTACCCGCGTACAATGCGTGATTGCCCGCGGAGAGGACAGATGTGAGAATAACAGTGTTCATGAAGGACCCTGCTACGGCTACATTGGAGAGTTAGCGGGGCTGGGATTTGGGGGCGAGGCGCGACCTACTGGACCCGGCCTGCTGGAATACGATCGTGAAGGGCGATGTGGTAGTTGACCGGTTGGATAGTCCTGGATAATTCCATGGGACTGATTAAGGAGAGTAAGATGAGGTTGGCGAGTCGGATCACAAAATCACGTACCATTCAGCCCAATGATAGCGATGCTCAAGATGTAGAAGATCAGGATTCTGGAAGGTCAAAGACTCAGTGGCTGTGTTGACGGTCCAGATTGCAGGCACATACCTCCAGAACACGAATTTGACGACGCGCGGCATACTCTTCGAGGGATTCTTGGTTTCCCCGGCAGTGATACCCAAGCTCTCGGTACCGCCAACTACGGGATACATGTCAATCGTCACGGAAGACCTCGGGTATGGTGCTTCACGTACATGCAAAGCTCGCAGTGACGAACACCTTAGCAAAGCCTCCGAACCCGCCGACGAAAGGGGCCCCCGGAATGTGCCAGTACCTCGTGCCAATGTGATCATGAGCGGTGTTTGCGCCCAGGTTAACGCAGATTCCGAGGATGATGAAGACAATGACCGTGGCGACCTTCAGCGACGAGAGCCAGTATTCTGCGATCGAGTCACATGTCAGAACTACGCAGCTAACGAATGGCCTACAGCAAGCATACCAAGTTCGCCGTATGCGCGCACGTGCGTCGCGTTGATCCCTACGAGGAAGACCCAGAAGAGCAGGCTGATGACCCAAGGATGCCATGTCGTCCAAAATTGGAGTACGAGCTGGGCGGCAGTAAGGTCGGATGCGACCGAGACGGCGTCGTTGAACCAGTAGTTCCATGACAAAGCGAAGCCGTACGCAGGGGAGAAGAACCGTGTAGCATATGCGTTAAATGAGCCTGCGCGACGATCCTGCTTGTCAGTCGTGCATATCCAGCATTTACGTAATAACGACTCACCGGCTACCGGATACTGCGTGGCCATCTCCCCCAGTAAGAGTAGTGTGACATATACAATCGCACTGACGATGCCATAGCATATCAACATACTGGCAGGTCCTCCACTGGCGAGCGAGGAGCCAGTTCCCAGGAAGAGACCAGTACCGATGGTCCCCGCAATAGCGATCATGGAGACTTGTCGTACTGACAGACCACGATGTAGCCCATTTTCTCTGTCTATTGGTGGAACTGGCAAGGATCCAACAGGTAGTTGAGGTAGCGATGATTCGGCGTCGCAGTCTTCTGATATTCGCCCCTTCTTGACGCTGCCTGGACGCGAAGACGGTTGCGGGTCTTGACTTGACGATACGGTCATTTTGGAAGTCCGGGTATAGAGCCCCTCAGGCCAAGCCTCAAGAACCTGTAGAGAAAAAAGAGAAGGCTGGAGTAGGCGACGACTTGCGCGTTCATTGCAATATTTCGACAAAGGTAATTTTCGATCACGCGCACTCGCGTCATTTCACGCCTCGGTGGCTGTGCTGGGCGCTTATGTCATCCGGCCAAAAGTTTTGCAGCTCGTTCGTGCTGAGCGCACCGTCCATGGTGCATACCAACACCAGTTGATCCAGGTTCTAAACACGCGAATAAACCTCTGCTGAGCTCATGTCTCGAAGTGTATCTTGGTCAACTGCGACTCTTCAGAGGCCTGATGTCCTGCTTCGCTGTGGTCTACTTGGGCAGAACTGAAATCTCCCGTTTCTACACTACTGGGCTCTCGAACGTCACCCAGTTGCCTTCCCATCTCCTGGACACGAGCGACATTACCCATAAACATGCCCCGAGGCGACACTGTCCCACAATGTCGGCGGAAGATAGCAACGGCAACCTGTCTTGATCCTGCCCGACTGCCGGATGTGGTCTTCCGACCCGTCTTCCGTATCCGAAGCTCCCGGGTTACCACAAAAGGCTATTCCGTCTGTCGAGCAGGCACGTCTCAAAGCCTTCCGCCTGTCTGGAAGGCGCGTCTCAAAGCCCCGCTGCAGCGTCCAAAATGCATAAATACGAGGGGATTTCTGCTGTGGAAGGCATCATTCGCAAACTTCACTCACTTGCAAACACTTGACACTCACTACCTTGTTATTATCATACCAATATGTTCCCCAAGGCTTCCCTCACTGTCGCCGTCGCTCTCGCTCTGATCGCTTCCGCGTCGCCGATTGTCGAGGAGTCTGGTACTCGGATTCCCTTCACGAAGCGCTCCTCGGTCACGAACCCGGATGGAACGTTCAACTTCGATGAGGCTGTCAAGCAGCTGGCGCATACGCATAAGTGAGCTCATATTCATCGTCACCACTGACTGTACTTATGCATGAAGAATAGCAAACATCGTCAGAACATGATCAACCTGGAGCAGAATATGGGCCGCGAGGCGTTCCCAGAAGGCGCCGAGATCAAGCCCGTCATGCACCACAACTCTACATCGCATCATGACAAACGCCAGAAGGAATCTTTAATCGATGAGAACAACGACCTCGAGTGGGCTGGTACGATTAGCATCGGCACACCTGCCCAGAGCTTCCTCATCGACTTCGACACCGGCTCGTCCGACCTGTGGGTACCGAGCTCGACGTGTACCAGTTCTACTTGCTCCTCCAAGAAGAAGTACACGGCTTCCAAGTCTTCGACATCGGCAAAGAAATCTGGGACGTTCTCTATCCAGTACGGTGACGGCTCCACCGTCTCGGGACCGATCAACACCGACACAGGTATGCACCCTCCCTCCTCCAAGTCTACCTATTCTGATGACCGTTGCACAGTATCTGTCGCTGGAATCACTGCCACGGGCCAGTACTTCTCGCCAGTGACCACGCTATCCAGTAGCTTCGCTAGCGAACCTGCAGACGGCCTTCTGGGTATGGCGTACCCGGGCATCTCCAATCTGAAGCAAAGCCCGTTCTTCAACACCGCATTTTCTCAGAAGAAAGCAGCGAACAATGTCTTCGCGATGAAGCTCGCCAAGACCGCTTCCGAGCTCTATATCGGCGGCACAAATTCCGCGCTGTACACGGGCTCCATCGAATACCACCCGCTGTCGACGTCGAACCGCTTCTGGCAGATCGGCAATGCCAAAGCGCTGGTGGGTTCGAAAGTCATCAACTCGGGCTTCCAGACTATCATCGACTCGGGCACGACTATTATGTACGGCCCGCCAGCCGCGGTAAAGGCCTTCTACGCCGCTATACCCGGCTCCGCTGTGTACAGCGGCAGCACAGGTTACTACACCTTCCCGTGTAACTCGCCCCCCACGGTCTCGTTCAACTGGGGCGGGAAGAACTGGGTCGTCAGCACTGCTAAGTAAGTGTCGGTTGCTCAATTTCATAACTTCCACTTACCGACTGCCTCTTCTAGCTTCAACCTTGGTCGCACGTCGTCCACGTCGAGCCAGTGTGTTGGTGCCCTTGCGGGTCAGGACCTTGGTCTCGGCAACAATGTCTGGCTCCTCGGCGACAGCTTCATGAAGAACCAGTACAACGTGTTCTCGTTTGCGCAGAACGCCGTTGGCTTTGCGACGCTTTCGTGAAGCTTATGATAGACTAGATTAGAGGCCTTGCTTAATAAAAAATACCTTCAACATTCATAACTTTGTGTGATGTGTGAATGTCTGATTATAAGTGAAATCCACGGTAAGATCTAAGTTCCGCACGCCACACGTGACTTGAGAGATTGGGTTTGGCGCCGGCAGTTTCACGATGGATCATTCAGCCACAATTCGATCCTTTTCTCTTGTCTGAGCTTCAGGTGGCGAATTCGACACATGTGTGTTCTTTGTGTGCTGCATCGCTCTTGAACACTATCTTCAAGATTGGGATATGGACAGCCCGACAATTCAAACTACTTCCGCAGCTCCTGGGCAGTTTCCCCCAGAAACTGTGCTCTCGGCGCTGCAAGCATTCGCTTCGCATGAGGCCCTAGATTCCCAGTCATTACACCCCTTCGCCTCGTCGCCTGGGGTTCCTACACTTGCCCTGAGAGAACTAATGGAAGCTACAAAACAAGTTACTCAATCGTTGCACTCGCATCTGTCGCTACCACTCTCCAACCCGAAGCAGTTGTCGCTCTACAGGCAACATGCTACCATCGCCCACACCATTGCTCTTGTCAGCACGTCTTACCAACACTTTGTCCATGAGAATTGCTAATTACGGGTATTCTGTCAGTCAGACCAGAACATACAGCAAACGCTGACGTCCTTTCGCAAACGAGCGGGCATCACCTATGGTGAAGATATCCCGCTGGACCGCTCGCTCATGGTAGACTGGTGTGTCAAGTGTGTGGAAGCGTGGGCAGCATCCGCTGGAATGGAGACTTTCAGGGAAGAAGAGCAGGAGGGCCGCATGACCGTTGTGTTGGGCGGCAAGGTCCTAGTCATCGACATCTACTTCTCGGTCGATCGCTCCAGCCCGGATTCGCCCGTACTCGACGTTGCCAGCCTCAAGACCTCGTACGCAATACCGAACGGAGTGGCCGGCGCTACTACGGAGGGGTCGCGGTCCCTGGATGGATTCCTCGCAGACAGTCTCCGAGCATTTCTGAGGGAGGTGCAGAAGGACACCGAAGTGCAAGACAATGTCGGGGCGGCCCGCCTCAGCGGCCTCTTGGCGGATCACCTGGCGTATTTGATGAAGCTGGATCACTTGGCGCTCAGTGAGGGAGATAGCGGACTGCGATGGTTCAGAGATTTGGATAATCTGGCATTACGAGTGGAGGAGTTTGCCATGCAGGAGGCAGAAGTGCTATCAGCGTATGTCACCCCATCTGCTCCGCACATGCATAACTCTAATACGAGGCATCAGAGGCATGGGTGTAGGTGTCTCCGCTGCACCACTTGACCTTTTCCTCATGCGAGGACATGCTCTACCCTTGCACTACCTGACAACGCCATCTCTATCCTTCCTTACATACCTCTCCCCCTCCGCCTACCTCTCCCTTCTCCGATCATCTGCAAGCTCTCCTCCATTCCAAGATCCTCGACTAAAGCTGCCTCGTTTGGACGTCCCTCTCAGTCACCTACGTTCGAGGTTTGCCTCCCATTCACTTCCACTTGGGGCCACCGTGGCCTCTCTTGTCCTTACACCTCAATCCAATGTCTCCTTCCTCCCTGATTCGATCGGCATGCCGACGCTGGCTTCGAGGCCAACTTTCCCTTTGCTGCCTTCCGGCGCTGATGTAGATCATGAGCTGCCACACATCTCTGAGCTGTCAGCGGCCGCCTTGACGTCCGCGTCAAGATGGGTGCTGGATTTCACTGGGGATGGGAAGTATCGCGGCGTCGTAATGAGTCAGTCGCGCATGCGCGAGGTGGAGCTCATTGTCAACCCGTTCAGCGGGATGGACCATATCAACAGTGCGCCTATGATGTCCTTTGGGACTGGCAGCTGGCTGGATCTTCTGGTAAGTACAGCAGCTTCCTGGTAGAGTTTCTGATTCGGTAACTGACCTATTGTGCAGGTTAACCCGGATCATCCAATTTCTTCGGAACGCTATACCGCCCTATATGCATGTCCCCCATCCTTCACGGAACGTGCATGCGTGTGTGTACTGACGCGAGATATCACAGGTGTCGCCTACCTCCGTGCATCCTCCGCTCCAACTGCGCCTGTCTGCCCCCGACGAACCCGGCTTTGTGCTCGAAAGAGTGCCCGTTCGGACGCTCAAAGAAGTATGGGGAGTCCTCGAGGTAAGGCTCGCCACCTACTTCACGCACGTGTTGCCCGGTGTTCACAGGCTCCTACAGATTGTACGAGAACAATGCTGGTTAAACGAGACTCTTCTCGCCTGCCAATGGATACCTGAGGGCTTGGACCTCGGCGGCCACGCAGAAGACCTAGACATCATGCCGGCGTCCGAGGACGAACTGCAGGCCATCTTGGCAGGTACGCCGCCCGCACGCTGCGCCCGGTACACTACTGATCTCCCGCCCGCGAAGGCACGCTCAATCCCCGGCGCATCCCCGTGAACATCCACCTGCCCTCGGAACCTGTCTCAGATCCATTGTTCGAGTCCGCTGGGCTCGGTGCGCTAGGCCAGCAGCCGGGTCGCGCAAAAATCGTGATGAGCGCGCCAGAACGCCCACCCATGTCTGGGCTCGTCGAAATCACCGTCGCGTTCGATCCGGCCCGCGCGCGCGGCGTCGCGCTCGACATCCGCGGCGCTATGGGCGCTGATATCCGGCTCGAGGCATTGGAGGAAGCGTGTAGGCGCGGTGGTGTTTTCGGCCTGCCCGGTCGGGTGTGGTCGAAGGCGCACAGCGGAGGCTAATTCAATCCAAGTTGCAATTTGTGTGCGCGTCTGAGGCGCACTTGGCGCGTATATATCTATATAGCGGTCCAGGCGTTTGTACATACGAGGAAGATCGTCGTGCGTACGTAAGAATATGTTACTTGATGCCCCGGAAGCCTGACGCACGACGCGCGGTCTCGTACATACAATCACGGGAATCCGACGTAGCTGAAGGATCAGTCTTGCTTGGCATCGCAGTGCAGCCAATAGATAGTCTTCCCAAGATTTCTCATAGGATATTTTCGGGGCACAGGTAATAACTACCAGTACCCTTGTGTGAATCATCAGTCCCGTGCTGCGAGTAGGTCGTGGGGGTCCTGGACAGCTCAGGCTGCGTAGCGCTAAAGTTGGCGTCGAGAACAAGTTTGAGAGCCTCGCTCGCGAAGGGCAACTGTCCCTTGGACATCTCCGCAAAGACGTTTCCTATTGCGACCTGGACGACTGGGGAGTTGTAGTGCGCCCGGAGAAAAGCGCATTCAATGTCTCGTACTTCGTCGTACCTGTACGGAGGGTGAGAACGAAGTATCGAGAATGTCCAAGCGAACGGTTTAATACCGCGAGGTGAACCTCGAGAACACCTCAGGGATGATGTTCTCCACAGTAAGGTTGTTTCTGAGCGCCACAAGTGCCTTCATTTTCAAATGCGGAAGGTCATACTAGCAGTCTATATCAGTGATCGTGATCTCATCATTCCTTTTGGGGAATCTGCAATTTTGCCGTTAGCAGGTCTCACCTTGTCGCCGAGGCGATATAGTGATTTCGCTGAGCATGGGGGTGCACGAGGCTTATTCGAGAGAGATAGTCGGAATGCTTTCTCTCTGACTTCACCAGGCTGGGACCTCAAGGGGAGACAATCGACTTCCCCTGTATAGAGATAGAACAGGAAGGCTCTCCAACTGCAACAAAACCATCAACGAGGAAACTGATATCAAAATGATACGTACGTATGGACAGACACGTCTTTGAGGATAATTTCATAGCAGTCATTCCTAGTAGTATTCACCTTGGCAGCAGGAAATGTATGCAGGAGGCTGTCTACACCCATGTCAATTTCGCCTCTTCGAAGCGTGTTACTAAGGCTGGGGACTCACTACCTGCGCAGGAAGCGGGGTCCCGTCTGTCGGATTGCTGCTGTACACCTAATGCAGTGGCCCTGTCAGCTTGGCTGGATTGCCGCTCTTCAAATCTTTGGGTGCCAACCTGTATGAATTGGCTTTGTTAGAGTTTTGATTCCATTCCAGATCAAAATGCTCCCACGTAGTCGGTTCCGATCGCGGGGCCCCCATCGTCTTCGTCATCGAGGTCGCTGTCGGAATCATAATCATACTCGTCCGTGTAAGGATCCGCGCGTTCCGGGAAGCCGGAGTCAAGCGTGGTCCGTACGGTCGATTCTTGGAAGCCCCCGCAGAGCGCTGCAGGGAAGGAAAACTGGATTATAAAGCCGCGCAGTGGCGACTTGATGACATCACTTACTTCGGTTCAAAGCTTCGACCTCTTTCACCACTATACTGGACGCATACACGGGAATTGGGCGGTCAACTCTGATATCTCCGCTTGGGCTGATAACGCGCCTGGAGAATGCCCAGAATTTAACGTCGGCGGGACATTGAGAGTAGAGAGTTTGCTTTAGCAGCTGCTGTGAAGGAGTAAGCTCTGCGCGGTGGGTTGAAGACGTCATATTGGAGGAACGGGAAGTAGAGTCGTCGCCATCGCAGTAGCCAGCTTATATCAGTACGAAGAACGAGAAGTGCATCGAACCACTCGACCACTGACTGGAGCACGGACATGTCTAGACGCAGCCCCGGATGCGGAGAGTGTCCGCAGAGTCCCGAATAACTCTCTAGCGTAGAACTCAAATGGCCATATCAAACAGAGAACCTGCCTATCGAATTTCAATGGACCGAATGGGGTGGGTCTGATGACATTTTCATGTCAAGATACTACGCTCAAAAGGCACCCAGTCCATGCCCAGCATCTACGATAACCTAGTTAGATCGTGTACGTGATGGAGACCTAGAGACCTGCCTCAAGGAGTGAGACAGCTCTCACGGAACTGAAAGGAGAATGTCTTCGACAATGACTTGGCCGCTGATTTGATACTAAGGTTCCTCGGAGCTCGACGTCTTCGAATGCTGCCACACGGAGGAGACGCCATCATCTGTCCTCGAAGAGAAGGCAATGTGGTCTGATATGCCAAGATCAGTCCTCCAGGACTCGGGCGGCGAAAATTTACACTCAAAGAGACACAGAGATTAAAACGATGCATTGAAGTCGATGAGGAGCTCCTATTTTCCTAACGCTCGGGCTTGCCGTGCCAGTAGTCCCGGCTATTGCTATACCGGCGCGGTCACCTGATCTCAGATTCTGGCGGTGTGTGGCCGCGCCTAACTTGTTCTTTCAGTCAGAACGTCTTCTCTGTCTTCGATACCATGGACTCGGATTCGGATGTCCTCTCACACTTTGGTGTGCTGGATGAGCTTATTCAAATGATATACCAAGGCGCCTCGAAATTTGTCGTCATCTCAGAGGCGGACGATGTCCGATGGACAGTTCATCTGGGCCTGAGCGGCAGCAATGCCCGCTGGTGGAAGGGCACGTGGGACGCGAGAGACATACGGAAAATTGCTGTACGATGCGACGATAATACATGAGGTCAGGGTGTTGACTGCAGCCAGGATTCACACTCGTCCCGCAACGCGCTGCAAACTTTTGCCACTCGACTCGCAGATGCATTCGTACAAGGGGAACTCCACGTTGGAAACTGGAGTCCCAACACCTCTGGATCAATAAATGTACGCAATCGCAATACAGTCACAATGAGAAAAGGACATTCACATCCTACAGTTAACTATCGGTACGACAACGAAAGCACCCACGCACATCGACCTACATGAGCTGTCGCTGCAGGATGCGGTCAACTTCTCAGCTAGAATGTTCACAAGCGTAAAACCCCTCTGCCCGGTTTGAGGCTACAGAGCTGATGTGGCATTCCGCAGATTGCCCTCCAGGCACAGTCGCGAAGATGTCGCTTGCATTCGACGGGAAGCACTTTACCGCCGCCACCACCTGGTCAGTGTCGTCATACGCGCTCAATGCGAGGCAATAGCATCGCTCTAACCCCAATCATCTGAACAGCACTACCTCCGGCCGAGAAAAGCGGAGAGGAAGAATTACGGAGGCTGCAAGCTGAGCCGGAAGCACAGCATCAGGCGGCCTCCTCTTCCGCGAGCACCTCGGGGGTGCGCTTGAAACGCAAGGCGGAGGAGGCAGAGGAGAAAGTGCATGTGCTGGAGACTCAGCTGGCCAGGGCGCGCACAGCAGGCCCCACGTCGGATTCATCGAAGCTGGTGTCGAGTAAGTCAGGCGTACTTCCGGATCTTATCCAGACGCTGAAGTATCCGCATTCCCTCCGAAGAGACCGTGCCCGCAGCGGTACCGGCGCGCAAAGGAGCCTCTCTCGCCAATCCCACTAGGAAAGCTCGCAAGTACCAAGCGTTGGAGTTTGATGATGACGACGAGTAGCGTTTGCGTTGCGACGGACTTTTGTCTTCCAATTCCAAATCATAACTGGATCCGATTTGTAGCAGAGCTGTTGCGGAGATGTTCGTCGGCGACTGTACGCCCATCGTAAAGGTGAACGGTCGATGGCTGCCGCTGTTCGGGCATGCTGCGGGGATGCGAAAGTGCTGCGCTAGGACAGATTTAGCAAAAAAAATGCGGAGAGGATGGACCGCTGTGCGGACGGCGAGGGCAAATTTGAGCGCGATCTCATGAGCGCGTCGCGAACGTGGCAAGGTACTACCGGCAAACGCCGGGAATAGTAAACATATAATTGCGTTACGGACTTGGCCTGATCACAGACACGTCAAGCATCCCTGCCCGCAGTTTCCATCGTCTCTCCTTTACTTCTCTGTTTCTCCTTGTTCTACAATGTCATACATCTCAAAGCCTGCTGTGCAGGCCAACGCGATGTCCGTCGAGTCTATGTTCCAACAGATCATGGAGACGGTGCACAAGTCGGTACGTTTCCTACGACGCGTCAAAGTGGCGAAGCGTACCCACGAATTTTCTCCGGCAGCACCTCGAGATTGCGGAACTTCGTCAGGAATGTCAGGAGCTGAGGCAGGCCAACGCCAGCCTCCAGCGTGAGGTTCGGGAAGGGCTCCAGGTGAGTACACGTGTAGTGGCGGTCGCCAAAGCGCTGTGCGCTGGACCTCCCGTCCGGGCTGCATTGCACTTCCGGAGCTCTAACCTCTATTCATAGAACGGCAATGGGTCGCGACTGGGAACGCCGGGCACACAAACGCCAGCACCCAGCAGCCCGATGCTTAGGGCAAAGTCGCCGTTCCTCACCCCCACCTCGGCCGCCACGCTGGCCGTACCCCCAGCCCTATACCAACCATCGCCGCTGAGCGACAACGCCGTGTCATGCTTCCCCTTCGGCTCGCGCGATATACCAGGATTCTACGTTGTCATCCCGGCTGGTGGCGCCGGGACCCGCCTCTGGCCCCTCTCCCGGGAGGAACATCCCAAGTTCCTCCTGGACCTTACCCTCAAGGGCCGGTCGCTCATCCAGGCCACCTGGGACCGTCTCATACCCCTTTCCTCTCCCTCGCGCACGGCGATCGTTGCCGGCCCTGCCCACGTGAGGAGCATTATGGAGCAGCTCCCCGAGCTGCTCCCAAGCAACCTCTTCTGCGAGCCCAGTGCGAAGGAATCGATGGCCGCCATCGGCCTCGCCGCAGCTATTCTCGTGCAGCGCGACCCCAACGCCATCATCGGCTCGTTCGCGGCCGACCACATGATCTCCGGCGACGACGCGTTCCTGTCCGCAGTGGCGGAGGCGGTCGAGGTCGCGAAGAAGGACTACCTGGTGACCATCGGTATCGCGCCGTCGCACCCGTCCACGGGCTTCGGCTACGTCCGCCTGGGCGAGAAGCTCGGGATGCAGGACGCGCCGAACGCGCGGCTCGTGTCTAGCTTCAAGGAGAAGCCGGATGCGCGCACCGCCGCGGCGTACATCAAGACGGGTAACTACCGCTGGAACGCCGGTATGTTCGTCACGAAGGCGGCGTTTTTGCTGCAGCTCCTTCAGGAGTACAAGCCAGAGCTGCATGATGGCCTCCAGCAGATTGCCGCGCGCTGGGACGTGTCAGAAAATGCGCGCCAGGCGGCGCTGAACGAGATCTGGCCCGGGCTAGAGAAGATTGCCATTGATAACGCCGTTGCCGAGCCGGCTGCCATGGATCGCAGGGTGGCGGTTGTACCGGCTACGTTTGGTGAGTCCTCTCCGTGGGCTGTGCTGGACTGCGTACTCATCATGATACAGGTTGGGACGATGTTGGAGACTTCTCGTCGCTCTCGGACCTCCTCCCAGCTGAGTCTAACCAACCACGTGTCCTCGGAGACAGCGGCCTCGGTGCGTATTCTTCGTCATTACGCTGCTGGCATGTATTGACATGGACTTTACTTCACAGTCCTCACCGAGCAGGCTGCCGGTGGAATCGTTGTGCCCGGCTCCGGACGCCTTGTCTCGCTTCTGGGCGTCGACGATCTCATCGTCGTCGACATGCCCGACACGCTCCTCGTGACCACACGTGCTCGATCTCAAGAAGTGAAGCGCCTCGTGAAGAAGTGCCGCGAATCGGGTTGGAAGCATCTTCTGTGATCCCCCGTCAAAAGCGGTGCGGCGGTGCGCGCTCGCCTAGGAGCGGGAGCACTCGCTTGTTGAATTTATTGTTATCTGGGACTTTACCGTAGCTGGTCGGTTTCTGTCTGCATTTTCGCGGTGCTCTCGGCATGGGTATCCTACATCACGGACTGGCTCTCTACGACTCGAAATGCGGGGTCTTAGCTAATGACGGTCTTGCTTAGTTGCGTGCTCCAATGCATATTTATGTCTCCTGCCGTCCACGTTGCCAGTATCTATTCGAACACCGGAGAGGGTCGTTGTTTGTGCGGAGGTCCCGCGACTGCCCTGGGTCTAGGTCGCATCCTGATGCTCCGGCGCACCTCGCACGGTGCGGGACCGTCTGGACCTGTCTGGCTCATCAAGCGAACGACCCAGTTCTATGCTCTCGTCCAATTGGAAGTGGTCTCGGCTAGTGGTCACTCAAATTCACTTCGACCCAGACGACATCAAGGCTTCCGTATTGAAGACCGCTCAAGACGTAATGCAAACTGCTGCACGCCGTCCTTCACTGGCTACGTCAGGCGAGCGAAACTACTTACCCGGATGGCGCAGCACGGTATATAACAACGTGCACTTGGACGGGAACGAAGTCCTGCGCTGATTCCAACCCCATAACATCATCGCTATGTCGCAAGAACTGAACTCCGGTCAGGAGCTCGCGGAATCGCTGTGCGAGCTCATGGCTTCTCCCCACGTAACGATCCCGTCCGTGCCCCATGGTGTCTTCGGGGCGCTCCCCGGGCCGGTCGACCTCTTCTCCACACGGTTTGAAGCACTGTTCATGCAAGATGCTCGCGGCGTCATCGCGGGCCATCCAGTCGACCGTGAGGAGCTGAAGCAGAGTCTGCTGGCCCTGCAGAAGCATTGGAATGTCGCACATGTCAAGGTCACTGACAATCCAGAGCGGGCGAGCGGTCCGCTTTTGAACGCTCCTAGTCTGGTGAGCGGCACTGTTTGTCATGGAATCAAAGCGATGGCTCAATGTGCTCGCACGCCGACCTTCATAGCTATCCACTGAGCTGGAATGGACACCTAAGAGCTCTCAATTACCGGAAGTGGTTGAAGCAGAGGCTTCGTGAGTGGGTTCGAACATTACGCTTAGTATGGATATTGATTTAAAGCGCCCGCCAGGACTGGAGAGGATAATGGCGTCCGACGCATCCACGTATTAGCGCTACAGGGTAACAAAGCTCTGTTCCGTTCCTCCTGAACAGGTTACGTCATGGTTCCCGTCGCATGGTTCTATCAAACGCATGTAGTATGTCATGTGTAGCGTGATGAGGTTCATGGAATTGAACGTTCGGAAATATGAGGTCGAGAAGGCTTGAGTAAACAGATGAAGAGCAAATTGGCCGAATTTAAAAAGTGCCGCATAAGCCTAGGGCATACGTCAGTGAACTCGAACACTACTATTTATGTCGGCGACAATACTCACTTGGTCTCAGCTAGTTTGCCCCACTCGGGACACGCCCTCTCGAGCAGGGAGAGATTCATACAGTGTTGTCTCTCCGGAAGTCTTCTCATTGCGTATATCCAATACCTAAGACATTGTGAACATTTGCGGACTCCAGACAGCTGATCCGCAATCCCTCACCGGCTGTGCATTCATCGAGGATGTTGACGGTTGTGAGTACAGTACTTTGACGCACGGCCGTTGATTGTTCAGCGCTGCTACGGAAGTCCTTGTCGATCTCTGCAGCACGTTAGCTGCTCAGCCAATAATGGAGCAACTAATGAGCAGAGTGTGTGTACCGTGTCTGCACGTGCCGATCTGCGCCTGTCGATGACTTCATTGAAACCTGATATTCCGATGACAGCTGGGCCATCCTGCTCAGTACCGCGTCGCATAGCACCCCTCGCGTTGAGGCTACGGTGAGAAGACCAAGTTAGCGGACAAGGCAGGAATGAACGAAGTGGAACATACGAAACCAAAAGAGAATTGGAGTACACTTATACGTGGTGTGTCAGAGTTAGCAAGGTGTCAGGCGTTCACAATGGACGCACGTCTCGCGTAAATCATCATCAGACCCTCCCAAATGCCTAGGAAATCAGTTTCAGATATGAACCGGATGTAAGGTAAGGTAACATACCAGATCTGGGTAGTATCAGCATCTACGTAGCTATGGGTTAGTGGGGTGAGGTTTATTTTATACCACTTTCAACTCACGATGATAAGGATCGCAATGGCACAACAGCTACGAAGCTAAGAACTTGATGAACCTCTCGCAAAGCTTGGCACCATACCTGGTCAGCAATCCCGTCTCTTCGCAACAGGTCAAATAGGTATTCAGGAGAATGAGGACTGAACATACCCACAGACCATACAATAATTCTGTCAACTGTGCGACTTGTCCTACACGAATTAGCAAGGTCCTTTGGCACTGTTGGGTAACGCACTGTGTTGTCCCAGTACGGCGATGCTTCAACAGATGACAACATAGCATGATCGTATTCAACACGTCGACGGAAGCTGACGACGCGACAGTCGCGATAGCAAGTCGCTTGTGTCGAGTAACCAGCATGTCCAACGTCGGCACATTGACAGCATACCCAAGTAATGCTAGAATGAGCGCAATGCGAAGTATGGACCCCATCCATTGTAAGACTGCAAACAGTACTTGTCGCGAAAGTACGTAGATTCTATACGCATAAAATGACTTTTGCAAACATCGGACCGGTATTAGCGGGTTACCCTCATGTAGATGGACATTGGACATACTTGAACGGACGAACTGAGAACATCATGCATGACGACACAAGCAGTGAACGACCACTGGACAGTCAGAAGACGATCAAAGGCATCGTACTCGGTGACAGTGACCGTGTAGACATATATGCAAGATAATGTCGCGTGAACCGTCTCTAGCAGCCTATATTCAAGTCGTTCTTCAGCAATTTCAAGATTCCGCATCAACGACGAACCATACAGCTGCGACCTATGAAATAACATGAGTCAAGCAGCCAAGTATAATTTTCGTCTCAAAAGCAGGGCTTACAAAGGACCTCAGCCATTTTGAATCGCTCTTACCGGTCTCAAAGTAGTGGAACGTTTGAATAGTCGCCATGCCGTACAGCATAATCGACACCAACGTTCCGACTTCCACTGCACCGAGCGTAAGATCCATGACACTGCAGCGACCGGCAGCAGAGCACTTGGAACCCGTTAACGCGGACTTGAGAACGGCATGGGCTCACCGTGTCTAGAAACACGGGAGATTTATACTCAGTTACATCATGTCAGAAGCCGGAAAAGTCTTCCGCTGGGGAAAGCACAAATCTGCATAAGTAGTTAAGTTCTCTCCTTGGAAGCACGAAGCATTTGTTGATGCTTGATTGAGTGCTTCCATATGATCACTAGCCTTCGGAGCAAGCAAGAAGCATGGATGCCCGATGCGAAATGTGGCGCACCTCACGCAATGGTCCTCCATGCTTGTGTCCTGCACCCCACAGTGTAGAGACTGGGGCATAGGAAAGTGTCCCATGGGTAGTCTACTAACGCTTCCACAGTGGGCGCTCGGTTATGTGCTCACTCCGATTGTACCTTGGTTCCTGCTGCTCTTCAAATTCTTTATGTGCAGGGAAACTGCATTATATTGCGTTCTTTACATCAAGATTGGATAGCATCGCTCAATAGTGGCGGTGAACGTATGCGTTTTTGCGGTCTGTCTGGCACGAGCCGAACGAGAGGACCCGATAGGGCCCGGTCATGACTGTTGGCGGACTCCCTAGAGCACTCACAGATTCTTTCACAGGCGTTGATCGGATTTGGACCACTGGGGCGTACAAATGTCTGTTTGCGAGAATCCCTCAGCATCTTGTCTATTCTCACGCTCGCTGCTGATGCAGAACATCGGCGGTACCTAGCTTGCATGGTCCCATGCCCGTACCGTATCCACACGTCTTCTCAGTGCATGTATGATTACCTTGTTTATATGCCAATAAGGATCTCTACAATGATCGACATATCAGAACTAGGATGGAAACCCCTTATGTTGAAAACACCCAAGAACAGGCTTAGGAGGCAGAAGAGAAAACAAAAACGCTTTACTTTGGAAACTGCTACATCCCTCAAGGCAACTAAATCTTCATTCTCAACATCGGCAATGGAATCTAAGCACGATCCTTGCGTAGTTGTGTACAACGCGATGTTCGATCGTCTACCCGCTACCGCGAGTAGATTTCAGGTCATCCAAGCCATGCACAATGACCTCATTACGGCTGGGACATTTGCTGATGCAAAGATATATTGCTTCTCCCATCAATCGGGCTTCGTGAAGGCCGACAAAAATCTCACACTGTAAGCTAACAGTGTTGCCGTGGAGCATGCATCACAGCACCTTCAAGCGCGTTCGTCGATTTCTCTCCTGCGTTAGCGCTCGTGTTGATATGTCTCGTACATATAGCATTATCTAGCTCTATTTGCGGGGCGGCGTATCTAATATCGATGCCAGCTTTTTATACACATCGTACGAGCCCTTATATGATTATGGATACGAATCTGATAGCGATCTAGACGTGGATGAAGGAGAGAACTATGACGTCGAGACAGCGACGGTAGCCAGTCATCACGTTAGCGACGATGAAGAGATATCCAACATAAGATGCCCAATTTATGCCGATGCTCCATCGCGTTTATTTATCGTGCCCGCTGAAGTCATATCCGATCTGAGCTCTTCAGTTCGTAGAGAGGTAACATCGCTTTATAGCGAGAACATCACGTGAATGCTCATGTGGGGCAAAGAGTTGCCTCACCGAACATACCATGAGCAGGAATGAATCCCATCTGCTTCTCAAGCGTTTCGTAGAGAGAGAATAATCTGTATACAAGATATGGCCTATAATACGTACGTACTTGCGTGTACGTGTTTCGTGCTCCTATCACTGACTCAAGTTCTAGGTGGCAGGCATTGATATTTTCTATTTATTTCGGCGAAGTCAGGTTTGCACCTCTCATGTCCCAAGGTCATCCCCCAGTGACTGTGCCTGAGTGCGCATGGTCAGCACCAATCTGCTCACCGAAATCAATGTACCGCTTGGCAGACAAGGTGAGTCTGAGTACCTCCTGATTCCGCAGGGTTTATGCTTTTATTTCAGCGTAGTACGACTTGAACGATCTGAAGAGACAAGCACTCAACGACCTGTACTCCAAGCCGTCTTCGGAAAACATTTGGACTGGATATCGCAGAAAGTATGCGTGTTGCCATCTCATAGTTGAAGTGAATATTTTGCCTAGATATCCAGAAATCCAAGGCATTGACGTCGACTTCGTTCTTGCGAACTGCTTATACCCAACACACGATATACAGAAATGGGTAGATTGTGTTGCCAAGGGCCACGCTCCACACAGCAGTACGGTACTGGCGAAGCTGATGGTAAGGTTGCTCAATAGAGGATAACATTGGTCTTTGCATCGCAATCGCAATCGCAGGACCGATTGACCTTGAAGTCTATCAACTGCCCCATATACCTATATTACAGTATGACCTACGTCAAATTCCTGTGGCCTGGCCTTGTGCAATATGTATCTGGGATGAATGTTGTGCTGAGACTCAGATATACAGCGATCTCGGGGTCTCTGTGCTTGTATACACACGTAAGAGAACACCCAAGCATGGGAAACACAACGTTAGCAGCCATCGTTGTCACATGGCAGAATGAAGGAGGACATTTCCACATAACGTAATAGTGCAGCATGCAAAGGAGACGAAAGCGAGATATGAGACCTTGTTGGGAGCTCGGTGTACATTTGTTAGATGTACCATTCGATCAAGAAGAGACTTCGGCCAGTGTCGGATAAGTGCACCCAACTTATGTCAGAAGAGACTCACTGTTATTTGACTTCATGTTTTTACTTCTTTGTTTCTTTTCTTCTGCACCTTGTTGTGCGGGATAATCTCGGAATACCCCCGCCGGTCTCACAGAGAAAGGTTCTCACTTCCAGCATGCTGTGCCCTTCTCATGCTCACGAGCTCGGGGTCAGCTGCAAAACTCTAGGTAGGGATTAGCTTGTATCATGATAACTACCCCGAAACTGTCTAGCACAGATGAACATACGCGCTACGGTATTGTTACACACCGAAGGGCATCGTGAACTGCTCCGGTATGAAATTTGTTCATAATAACAGTGGCTAGTTTAGTGATGTTACAACTACAAGAAGCTTACGAAGCCAAAAACGAAGTATGAGTAGCAAAAAGAGCCCACGAGCCTACTCCGGAAATTGTATATTCAGGGAAATCAAGAGATTCATTCCTGCAGCCCGGAATGTGTCAGGTTCTATGGTAAAGGAAGAATCATTTTGGATATTGAGCTGGTGTGGCGCTGAAATCGTCCACTGCGGCCAGTTTATACCAGTACCATTGTTCGGGTTACCATGTGTCACAAAGCTGACCAGGCGGTCTGTGAGAGTTCCGGGACCCCATATGTTCAACATGTCACTGAGGTCGATCTACAGCGAGGTCAGTGTCTCACTTCCCTCAAGCTCAGAGGTTCAGACTCACAGCACCAATGAACGGGAACTTGAACTCCTTGCTTTCTGAAAATGAAATCGGGGGATGGTGAGTGTGAACTATGATGGCTCAGTTAGGCGACTCACGGAAAGACCAAGCGCCCTGGTGACCAGCGGTATGGTTGAGAAAGAAACGACGCTGCGAGTGGTACTCGATATCTCCAACAAGCGCTGCTAGCCGCTTATACTGGGGCGTGATCGCGTACAGGTCTCCGGTGTCGAACGGGGAGCCATCGGTAGGATCCGAGGGATATAATGCGAAGATTTCCTCCACGGCTGACATCGGTATACCCGGAAGACCTTCCTCCATGAGCCACGCCGCAGTCTCATTGTCCGTTCTGAGGAGCAGCGTCAATACAAGCAATTGCAATTGCAGCTACGACTGACGTGATAGAAGTGAGATTGAGCGCTCCATCCGTGCCTTCATCCTGTGTGCACTGCGTTCCGACAGATGGAGCGGTTAGCGCGGTCAATTTGCAGATAGCGTTGAAACTTACGCCGACCACAAATGGTACGCGTGCTATCTTCCCTTGTTGGAGCAGGGTTTCAGGCTGTTCTGCGATGAAGTCGTTATCAAGTACAACTTGCCAGCGCTGGTGACGTTTATTAGCGCTTATTAGAGGCTTCAACTGATAGAGACGAATACCCCGAAGCGCTGCGCAGCCGGAGCTGCGAGCATTGCTTCATAGAGCTCTTCATAAGGCAACTGCCGCAGGCAGTCCAGAGAGTCGGTGCTATTCTGGCACGACGTTTGGTTGACAAGGATGTCATACGTTCCCTGCAGCTCGCTGTAGGTGTTAAGTGGGATAGGGAAACCACTGTGCATCCAGGCACCGCTAAAGAGACCCTCAGAATTTCCGCCGTTGTTGAGCATCTGGAACGCAGCGGAAATACTGCCAGTGTTTGCTCCCCATCTATCATGAGTCAGTTTCATAGCCAATTGTTCGTAGAGGATGCGAATAACCTACATCGTGACCCTCGAGTGATCGCCACCAAATTGGTGTATGTACTGCTGAATCCATCGAAGCGCTTGCCGTTCTGGTTGAAGTGGTCAGTCACCTACTACATTGATACGACCTTCCTTTACTCACGATCACGCAATCCTAAATTTGTAATACCTGCATCTTTGGCCTGCTGTCCGGGCAGAAATCCGAATGCTACTCAGGCGGTAAGTCACCTTCGATATCTCACTGAGCCGCATATGATTACCATTCAGCCTGCGGAAGACTCAGTGGGTACAGTGAACAATAGATGATGGGCCAAGAGGGTGATCATACCGATGGTTGATAGCTACCAGTATCACGGGTTCGTGATTCTGGACGGACCGCTCTACAATCACGCTGCCGTCGAAGCTATGCCCAAAACCATCAGAGAGGCTGTACACCAGCTCTCACAATACTTACAATGAAGAGCCGCCCCATAGGAAGGAACCTGTGGTTGTGGGATACATGTGAGAAACAATACTACGCCAACGTCGCTGGAGAGCTACCGAAAGTGATCCACTGGAGCGATTCTTTAGAATTCTACTATTGGTACTCTGTATGACGTCCTCACCATTACTACCGGGAGGTTCACGCCCGGCTTTGTACCTGCCGGCGCATATATATCCAGATAAAGACCTGTCACGGATTCAGCGTATGAATCATTAATGAAGCTTGCCTCTTGCTTACAGTCTTCAGACTGGTTTGCTATGGCTGTGGAGAACGTATCGAGGAAGGCAGCCTGGAAAGGGTCCAGGAAGGAAGCACCGCCTGAGCTGATGACGTCGGAAATGTCCTGAGGGCAGAAAGGTGCAAAACTTGTGGCATCATGGGTCCCTTGGTATGTTTCCAGTGGCTGAGGCAGACGGAAACGAAGATTTCCGACGCTATTGGCTGGAGTGGGTAGTGCATTCCAGACAGATTAACGCGCACTTACGGTGGTTGCGCAAAAGGTATCCCAAGGTACTGGTCAGTGTTATTGACGCGCTTCCCTATGAACTTGGCCTCGTCGAGGGCGACCGAAGGCGGAGCCAGTGCAGATGTGGATAGCACTGAACCAATCAAGATGCAGAGAGCAAGGAAGCACATTCCAAACATCGCGACGCAACCAGAGTGTATATCGCTCTTGCTTGTATGGCCCAAAGAGCTGTTGGAATGAGCGAAGGTGCATTCATTTTATAGAACGAACAGTCACCTTTTGATATCGTTTACACTCAGCCGTGCCGCCAGGAACAGACAGGCCCCATGGCGCGACGGTCGCGTCCACCCGCAGGAAGCACGGCACCCGTCACAGATGTCATCTCAAGCACCATGATGGATGGAAGTTGAAACAAGAGGTCACCCTCGGCGAAAGTAGGGCACATACGCGGAAGAGGCCCATGCTGCCGATATGACGAAGCGAATGATTTGTTACTGATATAGCAAACCATTGCTCATTCCCAATCAATTGTTTTTCATCAAAATACATGTTGTCGGAATCTTGGATCTTCTTGATAGGCTGCCGCAGTCAGCAGTCTGGACGAGTAAAGTGGTCTGAGGTGTAATGGATCATACTTATGTCGTGCCGAAACGGATGCATTAACGGCGACCCAACGCCTCCGGGATCAGTGCGCTTGGTACGCGATAAGCTCGACATCGGTGTGCATCTGGTCTCGAGTCGTCGACGCGAGTATCAGCCGCCGTACGGTATCATTGTCTACGTCTCCCCAAGAAACGTGAACATATATAGCAGTGCGCGAAACCAATAATATGCGGTTTACACGGACTGCGTCGACCGCGTTTGCGCTGCGTCTGCCAGTGACAACCGTTTTTCAGGCGCTGCCTTGTTGATGCATTATTCATGAGACAAACGTCAAGTTAGACTTACGTATATGTGATCAAAGTATCCGGCCGGTCCAGGCATGGAAATTGATGCTCAGCCGAGAGGCACTCTCTGGAGCCATGAAAATGAACTGCAGGGTTCGAGTTGCAGTGCTGCGCCGCTCGTCCCGCGCGCGAGCGGCCAGATCATCTAGTAGATGCCAAAAAAGGAGACGGAGTCCGAACTGGGATGATCTGTTGATTCTTTCGAATCTCATTTATTTTGCGGCTTTGAGAAACCTACATCTTCAGATTGTATAAAGATTCTAGGTGCACCAGCTTCCATGATACTGGTGTGAGATGATTTCGACGAACCTGCCAAGTTGTGCGTCTGTACGACGTACGTATGGGGACCTTCTGTAGTCCGCCCGGACATAACGCGGCATTGTCCGGCAGCGGGGTCATCCGCAGAACTCCGCCCGAACAATACATCGCCGACATTTTAGCAAATCTACGCTCAGTGTCCGCGAGATGACAGGGAACCAACTATGCAGAGCGTTCCTAAAAAATGATACACTTCCGGCCGGTGTTCACTAGTACTAGGTCGTGTCCAGCGCTCTATATGACGCGGCCCTAGCATCTACCACATACCCATCAGACGGGCGCTGACATCTCTTTAGCTGAATTCCATCCTGACTACTGCTTCGCGAGAGATACGATCGGTGAAATGCGGAAGAGTTAAGGTTCTAACGGTGACTAGAGCTCCGTTATTCCCTCAGTCCCTTTCTCCGATGAGGAGCGAATAGGTCCGCTCCTCGCATCGCATGAATCTGACCTGCAACTGCATTGCACCCGGTCTATTGCATTCGCGCTGCACGCCTGGGATAGTTTTTTGCTGCCGCTCCTACCGATATCTCCATCACGGCAGCAGTGAATAGCGCGATTTCCGGAAAGCGGCTACAGATTTGTCTCGGCATCCAGGTTCGCACCCATACAGTGCCTCAAAGCAGTGATCTGCTAAATCTGTCGACCTACCACGATGTCCGAGTGGAGTGTTCCTTAGGTCAGCGTCAGCGATGCTCCCTGCTTTTGGGCAAGCGGCTCCGACATAGGGTTTTTTGGTGCCTTTTTACTGTTCATATTCCTCTGTTGGTTCTAATTCTCCCACATGACGGACATGTCCCGCTCAAACTGCGTTTGTGCCACATGAGGTCTATGACTCCCATCTTCCTCTTCGACTGGGACAAGGCAGGCCCTTAGACGTGCCTGACGCGTGAATGGAGCCAGACACTACATTATGTCAAGAAGCCTGTTCCGCGCTTCGGCCGATGTCCCATCAAGGGTCACGCGTATCCCCCGTATGCACGTGGATGAGAAGGCCGGAGGTATCATGCTCTTTGCTCAGCACACCGGTGCCTGCAAAGCAGACTAAGACTTTCTTCAGCGCACGGCGGATTTTGTCCGAATGTCCAGCTGCTGCGGTGTATTCATCGGTTACTGTTCCTAGAATACTCCTGCGTCACCATGCGGAGATTAATCATAGACTGCGGTATATTTGAGTCCACTTCAATCAACTGTGATCGTGCACGCTGATTAGATATTCATACCCCAGGCAAAAATTGCGAAGTACTCGACACTCTCTAATGTCAAGATATGTGCGAGGTGCTTCTCATAGGCTCCGAGCATTTCCCACTCACATTGCGAATGTGCACCAAATATTGCGATAATCCAGAAGCTCAAGCACTGATAGCCGTTTTCAGACTGACGGACGGGTTTTTACAAGAGTTGCGTACAGGCCGGGTTTCCGGCAGCTTCAAAAATACTTGCCCTGGACCTGGACGGGTATGGACAGCCGAATCCCGCTTGTTCGGGGTTGAGAGAGAGAGCCCTCCCACTGGTATAGAAAGAGCCGAAAGCTAAGAAAATCGAAGTAGGGCAAGGCATAATGAGCAGTCGTTGGTGTGATGCGTGTCTCGTCACAAGGATAACATGTGCAGACTCGACACTACACATACGAATCGTACTTGCGGACAAACCCGGAATACTCCCCATGCTGCAAAATTTACCCATACGGACCAGCAAGCTTACTGAACGGAACGCTGTGCATTGCCTATCGAAGGTACCCACCGAACAGCCCGATCGAATTACGGTGTCTCGCAAAACCGCTGTCTGTTGTTGCACGTTGTGATTACATCATGTCAATATAAGCTTGGGGAGGCATACATCGGATATGTCTGAGGACAGCTTGATAACGTGCTTGATAACGTGCTGGGGCTTCCGTTGGTTCCTACGTCGTCATCGGCAGCGCATGCCTCGCGTCAAGGCCTGCACACTGCGACGGCTTCGAAGACAGCGCATGCGTGTTATGTCGGATCTGACTACCATAGATGCCACGCTTCCTTTGTAAAGATAAGACGCTATAAGACGTCGACACCTTTGAGGTTGCAATGTAAACGTCGGAACGCGACGCGCTGACGCCCGATCACCCCAACGCGGTACCGTTGACCATGTCCCGTACCACGTAGCACCCTAGCAACGTGCAGTGCCACGTTGTGCAATGTACACAACCTAGGCTCGACTCTTACCTGCGGCCACCTACATTCGATGGTATGAGAACTCGCCCTCAGAAATATAAGTCACAGCAGCTCCCGCGACTAGTCGTTTTGATGCCTACCCTCTCTCACCACAAAGGCGCACTCTGACCTCATCGCTTAAGCAGTAGGGTAGTCCCCGGCTCATCTTGGGGCGACTTGTGCTGCAGACAACGACGAGGGCCACAACTCCCTGCGGTGCGGCGAAAGTCACAGGACAGTCAGGCAACTACTTGATTGTGACCACGCTCGTCGCGAGTGAACATACGACCATCAAGACGAAGGCATGGCTTCGCGAAGTACCGCTAAGTCGCTTTCTTGTAGGAAGATGCTCACAGGGTAGGCCAGCGACGTGGAAGAGTATGGCGAGACCGCCCTCTGACTAGTCTCATGGGAGCACGGGGCGAGAACAAGACTCTTGAGACGCTGGGTGACAACGTCGGAAAAGCCAAGATGAGCTTGCATTCTGTCTCACCTTCCAGTAAAGCCGTCTCACTTAACCTAGTCTGCGGTCGGGACACACTGTTGCTGTGGGTTTTGTCGGTCATACCACTTTTGGACTCTGTCAGCTGCTCGTCAAAGCCCGTCAAAGCAAGGGCCTTAGATAGAACGGCTTTTTTTTGAGCTCCCCTAGCCGGAGTAGCTGCGTTTTTTTGCCCATCAGTAAAATCTCAACTTGACTTATAGCGTCTTATTTGCTTTCTTGGGTACTTATTGGGCGCCAATAAAGCAAAAAGACGCTGACAAGTCCCATAAAGGTAAATAAGACGCGTTAAGATAACTTGAGATTTTGCTGATGCCCCCCCCTCTTTGGAGTCGAGCTGTGAATTAGCGACCCTACATTATGAAAGCTGAGGCAAAGAGAATCTCAACATGTGAATTTCGGTACTATGTCCCGTTGAATCCTAGATATGCTTTTAGTATGCACCAGCTTAGACTAGTTCTCGGGAGTGCCCCCGAGAACAACACCCCGATTGCTCGTATCTTGGGGTGCCAACATGAGGTAAGAATGAGAACTCGGAGTAACACAGCCAAGACGCCCCCGTATCATGAGAGACTCCGGGAAGCTTGCTTCCGTCAGCAGTCGAACTTGGACCATTGAGATGTGTGATCATTTGCTTGCAGCAGACACTCTCGTCCTTTCCCTTCTCACGTTTACAGGCTTTGCTGCGGTTGCAAGACTTCAAGCTTCAAGTAGCGCTTAGCCTGAGCCCATACTAGTCGCCCGACGTTTTATACATCAGCCCCGGAGCACAACCTCCAATGGACACGTTGATATCGTCAATTTTTGGGGAAAGCCGCAGTAGGACACGTACAATTCTAGTCTAAAACACTCTGGGACACCAACGACTTTGACCTCCGTACAATCATGAGTACCTGTAGCTCAACGATATGAACTTCCCTCTATCGAGTAATTTCACCATCAACGTCGCCAGAACCGTGCTGCTATGCGGAACGTCTCCCTTAGCGACAAGCTTCACCCAATCCTGTACATCGCGCGCTGGGTATGACGAGTTCCTTAGGACGAAATCAACCTGAACGCCCTGTACCTCTGGATATCTGAAACCGATAGTATCGCTTAGACAATGTGGTAGCAAAACGCATTCGATCTGTGGTGTCTCACCTAGAAGTGAATCGAGAAAGGAGCTCCGTCCATATATTCCTCGATGACAGCCTCGAACGAATATTGTCTAGAGCTTGCTTCCTCAAGTCTTCCAAACCGTACTAAACTCGTGAAAGTAAGCAAATAGTGCAGGTTCATCAGTGGATCAAACTCACCTTGTCTGCAAGACGGTACATTGATTTCGGAGAGCAGAGTGGAGCCGACCACGCGTCCTGAGGCTCCGGAGTGGTGACACCTTGGGACTTAAGGGGAGCAAATTTGACTTCACCGAAGTATATGTAGAATATGAGCGCTTGCCACCTAAAATTCACGAAGTCAGTCGAGACTCAAGACATGTCATACGGTGATCTACGTCTTGTACGCTATATCCTGCACACATATCGTTCGCCCCTTACCGAAGACCTGTAGCTCGGATGGTGGCATGTTCAGCGCGGAAACGTCAGTGACCTGTGACATAGGTGCGCTCTGCGATTCATTTCCGTGAGGAAGCTAGAACGCGATGGCCACCAATTACATACCGAAGATATATTTCCGGGTGAAGGGCTGGAAGGAAGCGCCACTGCAGCATCCGCGACGCATGTGCTCGTATCACTAGGTCCCGCCAGGTCGTCCAAAGTCTCTTCAGCAGGAGCCTGTTCATTGTCGCAAGGCTGGGTCGCCACCGGCTCTGTTTCGAGATCAGGATCTTTTCCCTCCTGCTCATCTAGGTCGCTGTCCGATTCGTAATCGTAGTCATACACGAACTCCGATGACGCGCAAGGGTAGCCGGCACTGAGATTGGTGATTCCGCCTTCACGGAAAGCGCCAGAAAGTACTGCGTAATAAGATTGTGAGTGGATAGAGTTAGGACATGCAACAATGTACGGACATGCTTGGAAATATTGCGACGCATGTCTCAACGCAATGCTATTAGCATACAGCGGCAGAGGCTTATCCACTCTCCCAGAGCTCCAGCGTCGGGAGAAGCAGTAGACCTTTGTATCGACGAAGATCCCACCCGTTATCAGGTGGTTATGGGCGGCTTGTATGACCTGTGTCTTGTTTGCAGTAGACGGCAGGCGGTCCAAGATTGCGTCCACCGCTACAAAATGGGCATCAAAAATAGGCATGACAGGAGACTCATCCTCGCCCTTCCCCTTCTTCATTTTTTTCTTCGCATTCCTCTTCGCGTTGTTGGGAATTCTACGGGCCGATTCTCCAACCAGCCCCGTCGAGAGCGGCGATTCTGGTTGCAGGCTGACGTCCATCTGCAAAGCTGAGAGATTCGACGAGGGGAGGGCACAGAACATGCCAGGCGACCACTGAATAAGCTCACAAAACTTAGAATTTATGTACGCCAGCGCGAGGTAGCCTCACGGCTTCACGGTGCCTCTGTACGTCAAGATAGGAGATCACATGGATAGCCTATACAACAACACGCGACTGCTTCTTCGCTAACTCAGTCATGACAAGCCTTTGTGCTCGCTGCGCCTCACCTGGCCAGGCATTCATGATCTGACTGACCGTATGTTTTCGGCGGCATGTGTCGGATATATTTGACATACCCTGGTGGCAAAATTCAAGATTATCACTCCTCTCCACATTCCATTCATCGCGCGGGTGCATATGAAGTGGAGCTTCGACGCGCTGTCGAAATGACACTTGTACTCTTCACTTCACTCTTGCAATGCGGATGGGACTGAGCAAGAACATCTGGCAATCCTGCGTCTTTGGATGATGCACTGATGAGCTGTGCAGTGCTATAACGAAGCGAATACAAGGGTCGTCGCTCTTATTCTCTCTCAAAAACTCAAAGTCAGTATTGTCGACATACTTTTGGTATGGAGAGCGCTTCAAAAATAGCGACGTCCATGCGACACCGGGTATCAGACTCTGAGTTCGAAGGGTTTTGGAATATAAACTAAAATTGAACGTCTGAGGCCTCGTGATATGTGCATACCGCGTGTCTCGCTAAGGAGACGTAAGACACATTCTCATTAAGTCAACTTGCGCCTCGTGGCATCAAGCGCACAGCCGACAAGGAGTGTGACGACAATGTTTGTCCGTCTAAGCACCGGCTACTTATATCAGTTCCGTATGCCAACACGTAAAACCGTACAAAGGCTAAACAACACAGGAGGAAGGAGGTGATCTTGAGATCTCACTCCGGGAACTGTATGTTCAGGGAGATCAGAAGATCGATCCCTTCGGCCCGGAATGTGTCGGGTTCTACGGTGAAGGAGGAATCGTTCTGAATATTGAGCTGGTGCGGTGCTGAAATCGTCCACTGAGGCCAGTCTATGCCAGTTCCATTGTTTGGGTTACCATGCGTCACAAAGCTCGCCAGACGGTCTGTCAGATCTCCGGGACCCCATATGTTCAACATGTCGCTCAGGTCGATCTATATCGAAGTCAGAGTCTCGCTTCACCCCATGTAAGAGGTTGAGACTCACAGCCCCAACGTAAGGGAACTTGAACTCCTTGCTCTCTGCAAAGGAGAAGAGGGCAAGATCAGTGTAAACTATAATACCCACTTGGACGACTCACGGAACGACCAAGCGCCCTGGTGACCAGCGGTATGGTTGAGGAAGAAACGACGCTGCGAGTGGTACTCGATATCTCCAATAATCGCAGATAGCCGCTTGTACTGGGGCGTGATTGCGTACAGGTCTCCGGTGTCGAACGGGGAACCGTCGGCAGGATCCGAGGGATATAATGCGAAGATTTCCTCCACGGCTGACATCGGTACACCCGGAAGACCTTCCTCCATGAGCCACGCCGCAGTCTCATTGTCCGTTCTGAGGAGCAGCGTCAATACAAGCGATTGCAATTGCAGCTACGACTGACGTGATGGAGGTGAGATTGAGCGCTCCATCCGTGCCTTCATCCTGTGTGCACTGTGTTCCGACAGATGGAGCGGTTAGCACGGTCAATTAAGATGACGCTGATACTCACGCCGACCACAAATGGTACACGTGCTATCTTCCCTTGTTGGAGCAGGGTTTCAGGCTGCTCGGCGATGAAGTCGTTATCGAGTACGACTTGCCAACGCTGGTAACGACTGTCAGCGCTTATAAGAGGCTTGAACAGATGGGGACCAATACCCCGAAGCGCTGCGCAGCTGGAGCTGCGAGCATTGCTTCATAGAGCTCATCGAAAGGCAACTGCCGCAGGCAGTCCAGAGAGTCGGTGCTATTCTGGCACGACGTTTGGTTGACAAGGATGTCGTACGTTCCTTGTAGCTCGCTGTAATTGTTAAGTGGGATGGGGAAGCCACTGTGCATCCAGACACCGCTGAAGAGGCCCTCTGAATCCCCGCCGTTGTTGAGCATCTGGAACGCCGCGGAGATACTGCCAGTATTCGCTCCCCATCTGTCGTATGTCAATACAAAAACCAATTGTGTATGTAGACGCCTCCGACAACTTACATCGTGACCCTCGACTTATCGCCACCAAATTGGTATATGTACTGCTGAATCCATCGAAGCGCTTGTCGTTCTGTTTGATATGATCAATCAGCACCCACGCTGACAAGATGACCTTAGACTCACGGTCACGCAATCCCAAGTTTGTAATACCTGCATCTTTGGCCTGCTGTCCGGGCAGAAACCCGAATGCTATCCGAGCGGTAAGTGAATGTTGACATCTGGCTCATCGGCCAACATTTACCGTTCAACCTACGGAAAACGAAATTGTTATAGGGGGTGCTGATTCGTCGCCCAACTGGGTAGACATACCGGTGGTTTATAGCCACAAGTATCACGGGCTCATGGTTCTGCACAGACCGCTCCACGATCACGTTGCCATTATAGCTATGCGCAAAATTATCAGAGATCGTTGATAAGCTGTTATTATACACACAATGGAGAGCCACCCCATAGGAAGGAACCTGTGGTGATGGGATGCATGTAAGGAGTGATACCGCGCCAGTGTTAGCGGAGAATTACCAAAAGTAATCCACTTGAGAGATGTGTTAATATTTGACTGCGGATGCGGAATGCGACGTGCTCACCATCACTACCGGAAGGTTCGCACCCGGCTTTGTGCCAGCGGGTGCATATATGTCCAGATAAAGACCTGTCATGCTTTCAACACATCTATTATATTGTAGCTTGCCTGTGCTTACAGTCCTCAGATTGATTCACTTGCGGCGTGGGGAATATCGCAGAGAAAGCAGCCGAGAAAGCATCCAGGAAGGAAGCACCACCTGAGCCGATGACGTCGGAAATGTCCTGAGGACATACGGACGCAAAGTTCGTGGCATTATGGGTCCCTTGGTATGTTCCCAATGGCTGAGGCAGGCGGAAACGAAGATTGCCGACGCTGGTGAAAGTGACTACGTTTTGCGCTCAGGATAGACTATCGCATGGCACTTACGGTGATTGGGCAAAAGGTATCCCTAGATATTGGTCAGTGTTGTTGACGCGTTTCCCTATGAACACGGCCTCATCTAGGGCGACAGAAGGCGAAGCTAATGCGGATGCAGATACCACTGCAGCAGCGGAGAGGGAACAGACAAGGAAGCTCAGTCCAAGCATCGCCGGTTCACCAGAGGGCAGATGGCTCTTGCTTAAGAAGTTGGACCAGGTGAACGCGCATTTTATAGTATCAGAACTAGCAATTGCTTTTCAGAATCTCATACGAACTCGCGAGGTGGCGCCAGGAACAGACACATCCTGTGGCGCGACGGTCATGGCCCCTGTAGGAAGCATACCGTCCGCTACACCTGTCATCGAGCCTGATGGATGGAAGTCAGGTATAGCACAAGGGCACGCTTGACAGAAATAGGGAAAAGAGACCCGATATGACGAACGGAGGGCTTGGTTTATGTACAGCAAATCGCTCCAATTCCTTGAAGTGTGGAGTATCATAATTGGAGTCTGCAATCGACATTTTTGCTTTTGACTGTCAGAGTGACCACCGTCAGCGACCTGGGCAAGTAAGATACTATGAGAAGCGATAGACTATTATGATGTCTGCATCGATCATACCTATGCCGTGCCTAAATGGAGCAATGACGGCGGCCCAACCCCGTCGGGATCAGTGCGCTCGGTGTGCATCAAGTTCGAGATTGGTGTGCATATGTTCTGTCGAGCGCCACGCAAGAAGCAACCGCTGCATTGTATGATACTTTGAAGTGCGCCAAGAAGTATAGTATATAGTGAAGTACACTGAAACCGGTCTGTAGCCTAGACGGGCAACATCGGCCGCCATCTTGCGCCTGCCAGTGGCGTCCACGTTACAGCCGCTGCCTGTCAATGCATTTATCGCACATAAGATAGACAGAAGGCAGACCTATCATTTAATCGGCATAAGGAATGAACATCACGCTCGGCGGAGAGGTGTCCCCTGGAATCAGGAAAATGGGATCGCAGTTGAAATCGTAGCGCTGAATTCTTCCAGCGTGAGAACAGACATGTCATCCGACTGTTCAATTAGACTCTATAATTTCCCAAACAGGAGACGGAGTCCGAACTGCGGTTTTGAATTTTATTCACTTTGCCACGCCTCTCAAAAATCACCATCCATAAAACGGAGATTGATCGAGGAGTATCATGGACAAGCTTCCATGCGACTGGTATGAGGTGATCCCGACCGACTTTCAGGGGTTATACGCATGGGGGACCTTTCTGCAGTCCGCCGAAGCATATGTAGACCTGTCCTCGGCAGCGGGGTCACCCACAAAACTCCGCCCGAGAAATATATCGCCGACATTGTACGATTGGACGCTTAGTAGAACAAAACTAAGATGGTAGTTCATGTGCTGGGGTTCTATAGAGTCCTGATGACTCCTCGCCGCACCGCAGTTATCTCCTGACGAGATAGATAGGGCAATGTTCATCGCATGAATCTGACAGATGACGTCACGAGACCTTGTTTGCATTAGTACCGTATGCCTGAGATTACCCTTGCTACTGCTCCTGATGCTAGCGATAGTCTGTAGTACTACGCTAGTAGTGAACCGCACGCACAAAGTGCTTCAAAAGCTCGGTCTCAGCAATGATGGCCTTCTAAATTTGTCGACATACCACGACAACAAAGAGGGTTGTTCTTTAGGTCGGCGTCATCAGCGCTTTGACGCAGGGATTCTTTTGCTCCTGTTCATCTTCCTCAAATGATTCGATTTGACTCGCACTGACATTACGGACATGTCTCGCCCGCGCAGCATTTGTATTGCCTGAGGACGAGAACCATTAGTCTTTTTGACAACGAGAACAAGGAAGAATCAAGGGCCCTTTACATGGGTCTGTCACCTGAACGGAGTGATATACCACATTGTGTCAAAAAGTCTATGCCGTGCTACATTCGGTGTCCCATCATAGGTCACTCGCGCATCCTTCATATGTACATGAATGGAGAGCCCACAGCTACTGCGTGGCCAGCAGACGCAAACCTATATATTGTTCAGACTAGGACACCCTTCATCATACATCATAGGGTGAATCTCTTCCAGGCGTTCAAGTGTCGCGGTAATCGGGTCCCTTATCCAAAATATCCCGTATCGTTGTTCGGATCACTTATCAGGTACTGCAGCATTGCCTGGACATTTCTAACAGAATCGACAGCTAAAAGCCGATGACATTGATCATTCACGAACTGCGTTCGCTCACCAGATTTAGATATCCGTACCCCAGGTAGGCATATCGAAGTGCTGTAGCGCTTTCAATGTCGCATTATATGCGGGGTACTTTTCACAGGCTCCACACATCTCTCCCTCGCATCGAGAACGTGCATCAGACTGATGACGAAACTCCAGCGCTGAGACACATCAGGTAGAATAAAGTGATGTACGTCTGGTTATATAGGCAATCCGTATAGACCCGATACTGCGTACCACACCTATCATGTTTACGGCGAAACATAAATCGTTATCTGTGCCTTTTCCTTGGCTCAGAACGTTGATGTCTGTTCTCGAAGATACGAGACGCTGACCAACAAGCTCAACAAATAAATGGATGTACATTGCCCGACTGGCACGCGCGTCATGTTTCTCTCTGAGGAAGGTGTCGACGCCCTCGAAGTTTGTGTAAGTCTTACAATTGTCACTGCTATGAGATAAAGAAACTAACGTTCCTCCGAGGCTTGCCCGTCCCGCATCGCTGCGACGGTGCGATCATGACGATGCCTCCGTTGGGCGCTTGGTGCCATGGGGTGCAGGTTTGGGCGCCTGTGCTATGACGTAGCCCCGCCAGCTCGAGACAGCGTTCGTCCTGACAGTCACCTCCGCCTACATGATGCGTCCACTTCTTGGTTCGTTTGTTGTCTGTAACGACCATCATCTCTGCATCCTCCGCGATTCCCGAGACTCTCAGCAAAGAGTGAAGCTAAAAGATGTTCGCATCCAAGAGGATACATAACGCTGCGCTCTCTCGTCGGGTGCTATGTAACACTTCGTCGAGTCTGAAGTGGGGCGCTGGAAGACCTGCAAGACGGTATCAATCCACAACAGGATCTTTATCTCCAACATTTAGTTCACACATGGTCGCCGGTCTAGCTGGGGGCGCGACTGTCGCATTAGCTGGTATGTCGAGTCACCCTCTTGCATGTCGACACAAGCTTATGGCAGATACCTTTAGGCTATGCGTACTATCACTTCTCTGGCACAAAGAAAGCCGTCGACGCAGGCAAGTCTGCTCACGCCTCCCTCCAGGAGACGAAGCGTACTATCCAGGAGAAGGCGCCCAAGAGCGCGAACGAGGTACTTGACTTCCTGCGCGGCGTCACGAAGACGTACGTCGGCATGATTCCCGGCGCGTCGAAATACGTCGACTCTACGTTTGGTACGCTTGATCAGCTCCGCGAGACGCACGGCGAGGACGTCGAGCGCATTCTGAACGAGGCGTACGACGAGATACGCAAGGTCCTCTCCGAGGGCGAGGGCGTGACGGTCGAGACGGGCATGAAGATCATGGGCGTGTTTTCGCGTAGAATAGGCGAGCTGGACGAGATTGCGCGGCGGGCGGGCCAGGACGTGCTGCAGTCGCTCGGTGAGAAGCACCCGGAGATCGCGGACAAGCTCGGCGGCGCGTATGGGCAGCTGCGCAAGTTCGCTGAGCAGGGCGGGCCTGAGGGCAAGCGGATCCTGGACGAGACTACACAACAGGTACGCCCACACCGCCCCGAGCTTCGACTGTAACTCATGAATTCCCCCAGATCAAGGAGATCTTCAACAAGGGCTTCAGCGAGGACTCTATCGCTCAAGCGCGCGAACTGCTCCAGTCCAAGTCCTCGCAATTGCGCGACCTTGCCGACTCCTCCTCGCGCGAGGCCTGGGACAAGGCGATGAAGCAGGCCGCGCCGTATCTCGATAAGGCGCCCGAGCTTAAGCAGTTCCTGACCGAGAACGCGAGCAAGCTCATGCAGACGGGCCTCGCACGCGGCGAGGTGGCGCAGGAGCTGTGGAGTCGTGTGCGCGAGGCGGCGGAAGCCGTTGCAAAGGGAGATAAGAAGAAGCTGGAGGAGCTGAAGGGATTCGTCCAGGACAAGGCGCGGGAGGCAGGCGAGGATGGGCCGGATGCAGTGGGGAAGGGTTGGCAGAGTCTGAAGCAGTGGCTGAAGACTGTGCCTGGAGGCGAGGAGGTATGTGCTTCATTGTTTCAGAGGTGGAGCCGGACCCGAGCTGATCGGTGTGGTGTACGCGCGCAGGCGCTAAAGAAGATGCCGGATGTGGACGCGCTGGTCAAAATCTCGCAGGAGCGCGGGGAGGACGCGAGGGACTTATTGCGTGAGACTTACGAGGACGTTGCCAAAGTATTACAAGACAAAGCGCAGAAAGCGAAATCACTGAACAGTGAGGTGAAGGAGGAAGCGAAGAAGCAGACTTAAATGCGCTCAAATTCCGAGGCATGTCATATTCAAGCGTAACCTCACCTTCCGTGGGTTCTTGTGTGTTGGTCGTCCCAGTCCGGTGATGGATTCTTACCATAATTCGATGTGCATGGCTGTATTGTTATATAATATCCCTGGCCATCCCTGGCTGCCGAACACCGCCTAGGCATGTGTCCTCGGTGCGTTGATGCATAGAAATCGAGCAGAACCTCGAGGTTTCCTCATGCTTGCGTACGTCAGTTATACTTTCGTGGGCGTATCGAGCATTTAGCATCAGTGCGAGCTGCACTTCTGTTGCGTCCATCTCCAGGACTTGCAGACATCCGTTATACTACAGCGAAGACCACAACCGTCGATGGACACCGCTGTGGAATCGACTCAAAAGGTCAGAAATGGGTGCAAGAATCTCAGAAAAAACGCCAAGAAGAAGGGCATGAAGTCAAAGATCTCAGAGACCTCTGAGGCACAGGACGAGGAAACGCCTGCCACGTTGCCACCATTGACCCTGGTGCCGGAGTGTCAGTCTAATTCCCCTATGGCAACACCGGACGAGATTCTCAACCGCCTCCCCTCCATTGCGAACAAGCTTCAAGTCATCCAAGCTGCGCACAACCACCTAATCACCGCTGGTATCTTCGTCGACACGAAGATCTATTGCTTTTCCCGCCGCTGGAGCTCTGGGAAAGTAGACAGGCCTCGGCCACTTTACGCCAACAGCATCGCGTTGAGACACGCGTCGCAATATTTCCAAGCTTGTTCGTCTATTTTCCCTACTTTGTCGCGTTCATACTGACCAACCCTGTGCATAGTACTGTCGGGGGCTTTCCGCGAAGGCGGCATGACCAATCTCAATGCTGACTACCCTCCTGCGTCGCCCGACACTGTATATGACTACGATTACGAGTCGGATAGCGATCTTGACTACGAGGAAGAGAAGGATTCGGATGTCGAAATGGACTCAGCGATAAATGAGCCCTGCACCGATGAACAGGCATCCATGGGAGAAGATTTGAACGATGCCGGCGCTCATACAGCGAATGAAGGTGCCGCAAGCTCTGACGGCGAACATGTATCTCCGGTGTGTATCCGGCGATTATCTCGTATCAAATTCTCACAAAGACAGATTACAGAGTTCTCTCACAGAAGATGCCATCCGAGACGACTCGAGCACACTGAAGGGACCGCCGTCCGCTCCAGAGGCTTTCGGTCGGGGGCGTACAGTGTATATACAGGATATGGCTTTCAATACGTACGTGATTGCATAGATGCGGTTTTATGGTCTAACTCACTTCTTCATGGCAGGTGGCAAGCACTCATCTTCTACATCTACTTCGGCGAAGTCAGGTTTGCCCCTCTCAAATCTCAAAACGCCAGGGTCGTGGAGACTCTGGACGCATGGTCTGCTCCACTCTGCTCACCTAAGTCGATGTATCGCTTGGCGGACAAAGTGCGCTCAATTTCCTCAATAACATACGTCAATAGCTCACTACCTATCTCAACTTCAGTATGGCCTAGATGACCTGAAGAAGCGTGCTCTCGATGACATCCGTCTCAAGCTATCCACAAAGAACATATGGACTGAGCTCCTTTCCCGTTTTACCTCAAGGTCAGATATCGGGGCTGGGACGTCATTCATACCCTCGGTAGCTGACATCGTCCTACGGACAGGTATGCGGAGGTTCAAGGCATCCAGATCGACTTCGTCATGCAAAACCACTCATATTCAATGCCGGACATACAGAACTGGGTAGATATTGTGACTGTGGGAAGCACTCCTCATAGTAACACTATCCTGGCAACGTTGATTATGAGGCTGTTGGCGAGAGGTCAAGCCGCGCCATCATCCTCTTATTGGCGCTGAATGTTTGCATTTGCAATCCGTGATATCGATAGTACTCCAAACCGTCGACCTGAGTGCGACATGGAGCACAAGTATAGATACTTCGAATATTTCATTAGCATGATATGCCACATAGACACGTTGCGAAAATTTCACAGAATTTTGCAGCTACTCCAGTACGACCCCGGTGGTCCTGAGTGGGACGAGATAACATATCTCCTCCCTCATCATTGTATGCTTGTGCGACGCGAAACGGGGCAGATTCGGTCTTTCTCTGTTGATCGATACGAGCCCGCACACTTGATTTTTAGAAGAGAAAATCAACGAAATGATTCGGGTATAGCAGATGGATTCGAGAGATGTGACGACGCACAAACATGGTACTTAGATATGTGTCCCAAAGACATGCTCTGTGTATGTGTATGTTATTCCACGAGTAGCACGGATGGCTGGGACAATAGAAGAACATGCTGGGGATGTAAGTGAACTCGTTGTTGTTTGTAAGATCACTCTTCCCTCTGTCAGTTCGTCCAGCATTGCGATGCTATAATTTCCAAATCGAACTTGATCTCATTCACATGCAGGGTAATGTTGTAACCGTCCCTCTCTATTAGCACTGCTCTGAGCACGCTTGCTATCCTATCCTATCCTCACGTGAAACCCAGGGATCCAGGCTTCCCCAATGATGAATGGGATCGAACGGGATTGAACGATGACTTGTTGCTAGTCTGAGTAGGAATGGGTTGACCAGAGGGTCACTGCCGCGCTTCTCTGGTGCATCCGGGGCGGTCGATTATGGCATCTGCCTCATCTCCGAATGTAATGTGTAGATCATTGTTGCCAGATGCATTGACCATCGGATAATGTAGTATGCGAAGCGCACTAGCAGTGGGACCTGCGAAGCCGACTTGATGAACCTCTGGAAAGAACGTCTCGAATGTGCCAACAGTGATGCCGGATGGTGGTATTGGACACTCTGGGTAGATCATATTAATGAAGATGCAACTATAGCCGGATATGCTGCGACGAGCGACACCGCAATAAGGAGCAAATCCACAGATAACATGTCAATATTGTACGTGAAGAAGGGAGGACCTTTCACGAGTCATAAACTTCGCGCAACAAAATGAGTCGGATCATAGCTGACAGAAGTGGTCTGCGCCAGGAAACTGATAAATACAACAGGCGGCTGCGCCGACCCCATTGCACGAGCAGAATAACTCAGTACTTCTTCGAATTTGTTGACCGTAGCCCTCAGGTAGCCTAATAAACCCTGATGTTGTTGGGTGCATCTGTATGCGTCCTGGAATCAGCACTACACGCCATCTCATCTAAACGAGAGCGCGCCGATGTGTACTCCTACGCTTATTGATCATGGCGATAACACGGCTTGCTCTCACGGTCGTGATCCATAGTTAAAAGACTTTTGTGTTGAAAGTTGCCTTATAGAATACTCTCCAATCTATCCGGTTCATCTGGCTCAAGCACATGTTTTAGGGCACCGAGTTGGTTCGTCGATCCAACCCAGCGGGCTAAGCTTTAGTCGACTACTTACTAAGGGGGCCGAAGCAACGTGATCCGCACGTGATACGTGAGACGTGTACATATTCAGCTGAAGGGCGAAGTGCCGCACTCTTAAGTTTCTGCGCTGTCGCTGCCCATCGTGTTCCTCAAAAGTAGCGCATGCCCCCATGTATTCGTTGGCCTGCACAAGATACTCCTGCGCAACTCAGCTCTGCGACACTCGCATTCACAGACCTAGAAGAGTCAGACATTCCCCGCTACTGCGACCGGTGACGACCCTTCAGTCGCTCTCATGCACTAGGGCAGTGCGCCTGACTGTCGGCTAATGAGCTTAGCGGACAGATGAGCACGTTCACCCCTGCAAGTGAAAATCCTCCCAAAAGTGGCCGCTGAGCATACGTTTGACCTCTACCGACTCTTCCCGTACTGTCATATCCCGCGTCGTCCAACTCACTACACTTCTGCCTCCGACGTTCCTGCGATGATCTTGCACTGTATTTGACAGATGTTCTAAATCTGCGCAGAGCATAGTATGTCCAGTATAACGTTTTGGCATAGCAGGACCTGGTAATTGGCGAGCGTACGCGTGAATGTCATGTCCGCCATGTTAACTTAGCGACATCTAATCACGCGGAGGCTATGACACCGCAATGATGTCCTAGCTATGGTCGAGGCCAGCATATTCGTATTACGCCAGGACACATGTGAGTCGTGTATCATGTATATGTATCGGTAACGTCGGACATCATGAAACGCAGGCACCAAAAATCTGGAGGTCGCTGTGATGACGCCTGATGTTTCTACTAGTTTGGCCATATAGTCCATCAGTATCCCGGGACACTCTGCCACTCAATGAGTGTGATCGAGTTGAATTAGAGCGAATGCCGACTTCGTGGCCCCTCATCTGCAACCCGTCCTTCGCTTAGGCTCAAGATTGTTCACCCGACCCCGACGTCTTCTACGCTTCCCCGGTAGATGAAATACCACAATGCATATGCCGCGCAACTCCGAGGAATTTGATCATTAGTTTGTCAAAGGCGTTGCATCTACTGAGCCCGCAGGCTTTGCTTTACCCGAGAGAACAATCTGGCAACGTCAAAGATACTCATCGGCACTACTTCAAGTCCATATTATTTTTAGCAACGATCTGGTATAAAAACCGTTGACCTCAACCAGATCTGACGAACGCTAACACGCTCACGACTCAAACCATGTGCAGAATGGTTTGCTGGATTGCTCTGTTGACAGCGCTCGTGCCTCTGCTCCCTGCATGGGCATTTCTTGATCCTACTGTGAATCTTGACGCAGGTATATTCATCGGTAAATCTAATGGCAGCGCGAATGCATACCTAGGGATCCCGTACGCAAAGCAGCCGTAAGTACACTCTGGTATTCTCTGTATATATTGATTGACCTGTCTGATGTACATAAGACTCGGAAACCTGCGGTTCCGCCAGCTGGAGCCAAACGAACCGTTTTTCGGAATCGTCAACGCCTCAGAATTCGGTTCCGTATGTCCTCAAGTCACGGAGGCTGTACCTACCGGAACCGGAGGTGCCGATGAGCAAACCCTAGATGCCATGCTGGCGGCCAAGTTTCCGGATGCGGGTGTTGCTGGAGCAGAAGACTGTGAGTTGATCAACAGTGGAATGCTCAGTGTCAGTTAGAGTGCAAATCCCCAGGTCTGCGAATAAACATATGGGTGCCAAAGGGAAGCAAACCAGGCGATGATCTCCCTGTTGTTGTGGTAAGCAATATACAATCTATACGCAGTTGCCATATTCATACTATCTCGACAGTGGCTACATCCAGGCGAGGAAGGCTTTGTCAATGGTCTTCTATCTCTGACACGTCATACAGGTGCTTTTGTCTTCGGGTCGTCTAGCTCGTACGCAATCATGAAAGCTAAGTCTACCCTTACCGACATAATACCAGGTACAACGGGGAGCCCATCGTGGCAAGGTCTATCCAGAACGGACAGCCGATTATCTACGCAAACCTAAATTACAGGTACGTCGGGTATTACTCACTACCAAAAGGTTAGATCGTCAAACAATTCTGCAGGCTCGCAGGTATTACGGCTGTGATACCTGTTCCGGATCCGTCGCTCATACACATCAGCATTTGGGTTTCTGCCAGGTCGGGAAGCTCAGGACGCTGGTATCACGAACCTTGGACTCCGAGATCGTACGTGGATATAGCTCGAATGTCACATATTGCAGTTCAGAGATGAAAGGTCCTCCGCCAGAACGCGAGGCGCTCCGTTGGTTGCAACGCTATATACGCTCATTCGGTGGAGATCCTCGACGAGTCACAATGTAAGCTCCAAGTTGTGACTACTTACCGAATTTGTACTGATTCTCTATAAAGATGGGGCCTTAATTCTGGCTCGGAATCCGTTGCGATGCAAATGCTTACTAACGGCGGTAACAACGAGGGACTTTTCAGCGGGGCATTCATGCAATCTGGGTTCCCACTACCGTTGAACAACTTCACACAGCTGCAAGTTACGTACGATGCCCTCGTTAACGGTACAAACTGCACGAGCGCTCTGGATACGCTAGAATGTCTGCGGCAGGTGTCACTCGAGACTCTGACGACTGCCATGAACGCTATTCCTCCCGAGACTATCGGCGAGGTGAGATGACCGGACTTGGGGAATGGCGGCCATTACTGACTATTAGGTAGGGCTGGGAGGTAATTGTGGACGACGAATTCATCCCTGAGCAACCCACCACCCTGCTCATGAAAGGGAGTGTGGCGCGTGTGCCTTACATTATTGCGGTGCGAATGGATTGCCGTCATCCTGTCACACGCTTACATCCCAATTCAGGACACAGACGACGAAGGCACCGAGACAGCTCTCTTCTTCACGACCCTCGAGTCAGTCACTAATGCAACTTCTGTCTCGAGGCATGCTAATGGCCACTGTAGCACGGACGAGGCCATGAGAGAGTGGATTGCCACGGAAGCCCTACCTGGCGCGTCTGATGACGAAGTTAATCAAATCCTAGCCCTCTACCCAAATGATCCAGCCCAGGGGTCGCCATTCGACACAGGTACAGATAATCAAATATTCCCACACTTCAAGCAGCTCGCGGCCATTGAGGGCGACCTGGAGTTCCAGGGGTTGCGCCGATTCTTCTTGAATCAAACAGCCGCTCATCAGCCCTCTTGGACATACTGTGCGTGTGGCGTCCATTCGAGTGATCTTTCCGATTGATGCCATTGTCTTTAGTGAGCAAATTGTTCAAGACACTCCCCGGCATTGGTGCAGTACGTCGCTCACATGTCATTGCTGGTGACCATCTGACGGGCATACTGGTAGGGAACCGCAACGGACTTGCTCAACCTATACGGCCCAGGAGATTTGACGGACCTGCTAATCAATTTTGTCGCCCGCGGCAATCCGAATAATGGAACTGGCCTATTCTGGCCCGAATGGAAAGTAGACTCCCGGAATATCCTGACCATCGCCAACGACTCCACGCTGAGTATAGAGAATGACACGTTTAGGGAAGAGGGCATGAACTTGCTTGTCTCTCTTTTACTCGAAAATCCCCAGTAGTTACCGTTGTAGTGTCGGACGTTTTGTCTGGTATGCCAAATGGTAACCATTTTGACGCGAGGGATCCTTACGGGCGGTCATCAAATGACCAGTGACGCTCGCCACGACGCTAAACAGCTTCGTGTTAGGATGACGCAGTATATCTACGGATAGCAAGTTAGGAGTGATCTGGAGAACGCATGGGATGGAGCGCCTGCGACACCTCGTGCAATCAGCTCCGCGACGGCCGGTGCTCAAGTGGAGGATCAAGCTGGTCTTCCGGACTAAACAGCCATCGTGGAGAATATAAATATGTGGAGCGTCGATGCCGGCTGTGCTCTGCGCGCAGAGCTGCCACTTCATTGCAGCGAACAACCACGATAGAAGTACGTTGACAAAGCGCACGTTGGAGTAGGGATTCGAAAGTAGTAAGAAGTATAGCGTCGTGCAGCCGACTCAGAAATCTAGAGCAGGCGCCTAGCAAATGCGGCAAAACGGTCCACACTCTCTGGCTGTACAGGTACTCCCCACTCTATGTTATATCACTTAAATAGCCTGTACCTCTGATGCTCTTGTTCTGTGTCTCAATATATACATGACAATGTTGTTATATACTGACCAAATAGAGCAGTACTTTGACACCCGGTAGTTTTCACAAGATATGCGCAGCAGAGGAGATGAACCTGCAATCCGTCATAATGTCTCATGGTCATGTCTCAGCGTCCAAGAAAGCTGCGTGGATCACTTTGGCGTTCAGTTTCATATCTCCGGGCATTGTTCCACGGGTGCCCTTCAACCGCCTGGTAAGACATCTGAGCTAAATAGACGTTCGCACCGGGCAGTGTAATCCGCATAAGCTTCCGCTCGAGTCCTGGTTCATCCTATTGTCTGTGGTCACCGGCGTCATAACATATATTTTAACGAATCCTTTGCCTTGAGTCACTCTTGATGAATCATGATGGTATTTCTCTCGGTACTCACGAAGACAATGTCAAACGATTCTCGGGCATCCCGTACGCTCAAGTGGCGTAAGATACATAGGAGTTAGCAACATGCTGTGATCGAACACGCTGATACCTGATCAGTATTGGAAAGGTTCGAGTTGATTAGGCTGTACAGAGCCAACCATACTACGGGATACGCGACGCGACGGCCCTCGGACAGGTCTGCTCCCTCAAGTCCAAGAGTCGACTACTCCGGAACTTCCGTTCTTAGAACCACTCACTGACTTGCTGGATGACAAATTCCCTCAGGGAGCTCAGGTTATCGAAGAAGATTATAAGCCTCCATCATACCTAGGCTGGAGAGGCACTGCTAGCTGCCTTGATGGCCCATCGGGTTTATGTACCAATAGATTCACGTCGAAGGCTAGGCCTTCCGAACCTAAGTTGCCAGTCATCCTGGTGAGCATTGTGTGATAGACAACTGGTTTCGATTTCCGAGCGACCGTCACAGTGGTCTTACCCCTGCGCAGATTCTTCCTGAAGAGATTAACAGCCAGCATGAAATTACTGTGCGCCCCGGGACTTCGGCCATGTTTGCGCATCTGACATCTGTGTCCAGTGAGTAAGTTCTACAATGACCTCCCTGTGATTGATGCTGCGAGCTTCGTGTCTCCTGTGGCTACAAGAGGAACTCCTGAATGAGGACATTGCCACTACGCGGCGAGCTTGGACGTGCTATACATCTACGGCCCCGGAGATTTGACCGACTGCTTCATGAATTTCGCCGCGCTCGCGGACCCAAATAACGGGACAAGCTTCTTCTGGTCGCAGTGGAAGGCCACGGCACCGAAGATCCTGATGATCGTGAACGAGTCTGTCTCGTTGACGCCGGGAAAATGATACGTCCAGCTCGGAGAGTATCAATTTCTCAATCCCCGTCTTGCTCGAACATCCTCAGTGGACGAGGGAGTGTCTATAAGTAGGTTAGCTCGTGGAGGGACGGCGATACACAAGGGTCTCTTTGAGACAAATATATGATGAGGTCTGAAATAACAATAGATAATGACATGAATCATCCAGGGTATGCCCAGGCGCATGATGGATCTGCAATGAGTGCCTATTGCGCTTCAACACATCACTCCGCGGAAAGGTGGCGGACCGTGGTGTTGCGGCAGTTCACCCGAGCCCCAAGGCAATGGCAGTAATCCTTCCAATAGCTCAACGCACCTCAGTGGATCACCGTTGACAGTCTTAGAGACTGCATAGTTGAAGTGAGCGTTTAGAGGACAAAAGGTCTCACACGAAAAGATGCCCGGATCACTCCAGCCCCATGAGATAGAAAGATGCCTGAAACACGACAGTGTCGCCATAATCATCATACAATGGATGTCCGCGAACCCGCCAGCCGGTCCGCAAGCTGAACATGCCGATCAACAACCTATGAAACTTTGGGATCACAAAAAACGAGACGACTCACATCTCGTATATACGGCAGCGACAGTAGCTGGCCAATGAATGGTAGTTGTCTCAGGAACGTCAAAACCACAGGGAAGAAGTCCCTGAAGAGGCCACGTTAACCACAACGAACCCCAGAAAAGGGAAGGGAACGCACCCGAAGAGATTGAGGAACCCGAACGTCTCGACAATGACTCCCACAAACGGCCACTTCAGAAACACCAGCAGAATCCCGCCAATGAAACATATCGTCCCTCTCATCTTCTGCTTCCGCGCGAAGAAGTAGAAGGTCTTTTGCGGACCAATGATGAGCGTCAGCCCCGAGATGAACAGGATCTGGCGGGTCGTTCATTAGCACAGTGAAGACGTCGGGTAACATGTCAAGTGCACCGCACGGGCGCACTTGACTGAGTGACACGCACATTTCCAAGGGCTAACAGAGCACCGTCAAAGAATAACAAAACTCCCAGCAGCATGAACGCTGCTCCGAAGGAGGTCAGCGCGACCCCAATTTCTATGATACCCCGCGTCGTGAGCAGTCTGAGCTGGAGAGACGACGCAACCAGAGCACACTTTGTCCATCCGTAAGCCACATTCTTGACAGTGCAGTAAGTTCAAAGTCTGATTTTTGTGTTCCGTGAAACCAAAGGAATGGAAATAATTAGAACGGGCAGGTCGGTGTGAACAACACAGGTCCTCGCCGCGACGCGCAAGATATACGTGTCACCGTTTGGCGCCTCGAGTTCGCGTGCGTCTTTCCTCTCACCCTCGTCGTCAGGACTCTCAAGGGTTCACTCCCTTCTACTTCTGTGCCCTCGAGTTGCGTCACTTATGGCCGCCAAGATGGATTGATGTGCCGGGACGGGTCGCCTTGTGATATCCCGTTCTACTATAAAAATGCTCTCGACGTGCTATCTCAGCTGTTCTGTGGAAGCGGGCCGTCGGGCGATGCTTTTGGTACTCGCGATGAAACCATCTCGAGTGAGAACACAATGTTCAATAGTTCTCACCCTGAACATCCCCGCAAATGTACGATTTGTCGATCAGATCATAATTGTAGGTTGTGCTAGCGGTTGCTGTACATTATCAAGTAATGACATCCTCCGCTCATGGCAAGCTTTCTGACCATAGCTGCTGCAGGTGATTTCTTACTCGGGGTGCTGCAAGTTAAGTTCAATCAGCAGGTTGATGCCTTCTGACCGGAAGGTGTCATCTGTGATGAGTAGCGGCGTCTCGGTGTTGTTGACGATGGTCAGGATGTTCGGCGAGGACTTTGTCCACGTCGGCCACTCCAGACCAGTGCCGTTATTTGGCGTACCAAGTGCGACGAAGTTGATCAGGTAGTCTGTCAGCGCACCTGGCCCGTAAAGGTTCAGGTCGTCGGTGACAGTACCCTGTGTGTATTGGTGTCAGGGTCACGTTTCTTAACAGAAGCAAAACTACCCACCGAGCCGACATAAGGGATGTCCTTGTACAGCTTGCTCACTGCGGACGATGATCAGTGCGCATATAGTCAAGTCGGGATGCTGTTCACGTACACCATGTATATGAAGGCATCAAGTGTGCCGTCTGGTTCAAGAAGAACCTCCGCTGGCCATGGAATTCAAGGTCTCCAATGATCGCAGAAAGTCGCTTGAACTCAGGGGTGATGGCATTCGCATCACCGGTGTCGAAGGGCGACCCAGCGGCCGGGTCTGCGGGATAGAGCTCCAGAATTTGACTGGTCTCGTTGTCACTGATTCCAGGCACGAGCTCGTTCTGCACGTAACTGAATAGCTCATCATCCGTTCTACAGTCGCATAGTGAGTATGGGTTAATCTGGCAAGTGTTTGATGCTCACGTAATGGTCGAGGTGAAGAACAGGGCCGTCTCAGTGCCTTCGTCGTCGGTGTCCTATCGCCAACTTCTCAATGATCCCACGCTATATCTGAGGATCGCTTGTACGTACCCCCATAATGTATGGCACCTTTGCAACCTTGCCTTCCATCAGCAGAGTCGGCGGTTGGTCAGGAATAAAGTCGAAGTCGAGAATGAGCTGCCATCCCTATATGACGCTGTCAGTGAAATTTGTTTGACCCTGTGGCCAATCTCTTACCGAAGTACGTTGCTCCAGCGGAAGGTTGATCATTCCGTTGTACAAGGTCTCGAACGGCAACTCCCGCAGACAATCAAGAGTGTTACTCGCGGTTGTGCAGTTCGTCGCGTTCACGAGGCCGTCATACGTGCTCTGGAGCTGCGTGTAGTTGTTGAGAGGGAGGGGGAAGCCAGACTGCATGACCGCGCCGGAGAACAGGCCCTCGGTGTCGCCGTTGTTGGTAAGCATCTGACAAGCAGCGGACTCGGAGCCTGCATTCACTCCCCAGCTAACGAAGTGTACGCTCTCAGCGCATGGTCTGATACATTATGAAAAGAGACACACATGGTGACGCGTGTGGGGTCTCCACCGAAGCTCTCAATGTACGTCTGAATCCAGCGAAGGGCTTGACGTTCTGCAAATAAGTGAGTATACCTAGGTGTTTCTTCCCGAAGGAATGCTTACGGTCGCGCATTCCCAGATTAGTGATACCGGCGGCTTGCGCCTCTTTACCAGGCAAGAAGCCGAATGCTGGACAGAAAGTGTCAATCTTCGCGGCGTTCACAATTCGGGATATCACATGCCTGCCAGACTGAATTCAGGATTGTCGTCAGTGGATCCAAGCTAGATAAGCTTATGAGACATACCGGTAGTTGATGCTAACGTAGATGATCGGTTGGCCATTTTCGACCGACCGCTCGACAACGAAGCCACCATTGTACCTGCTCAGCTAATTTACAACTGTTCCTATCTAATCCACTGACAGGAGCACGTACGATGAGGAGCCGCCGTAGACGAATGCGCCTGTTGTGCGTAAGTACTCTGAGCTACACTTCATCATTCAGTCACACATTACCTAGATGCAGCCACTGTCCAAGGTCTGATCAGAACACACATGATACAGCATGAGTAGCCGACTCACGAGGACTACCGGGTACTTGTCTCCCTTCTTCGCACCCTTCGGTACCCAGATGTTCGCGGTTAGACCTATTGAGGTATGAGTACAATTTATCATAGCCGGCTAGCGCGCTCACAATCCTCATTTTGTGGCTGAGTCGAGTTTTGCAACCCAGGGAACTTGTCGTCAAGTAGATCATCGAGCACTGTCTCGAACGGCCCCGACGGAGGGGGATCCTCGATTCCTGGACACGAGAAACCGAACTCCGTTGCGTTGTGTATACCGGTGTAGGGCTCAACTGCTACGGGTTGCCTGTACCGCAAGTTGCCTACACTGCAGTCGAAGCTGAGTATTGCAGTCTAATTACTCTCAACATTACTCACGGCGGTTGGGCGTATGGAATACCCAGGAACATGTCGGCACTCCCATTGTGTAGGCCATAGAAAGTTGCCTTATCCAAGTGGACAGTCGGTGCACCTTTCGGGATGGACGCCGCAAAGGCAGCTGTGGCACCAGCGAGAGCAACGAGTGATCTGGTGAGCCCGTGCATACCGAGAAGTTGAATGGGGTCAAACGCGCAGGAAGGCCTTTGCCTCTCTCTCGCCGCACGTCCCGTCCTTAAGTATTCGCCGTCGAACGGTTTCATATGCGGGTTTACGCATCACCGCGGCGATCTAGCGAAGCGGAAGCTGTCATGGCTGTACCTGACAGCGGCCCCAGTAGCGCTTCGAAGTAAACGAGTATTCGTCAACCTCGAGCTAAGCGGTACCATGTAATCACGAGAACGGGATTTAGAAGCTGGGTATGGAGTGTCGGCTAGAAGGGAGCCTTGAGAAGCTCGAGCTGACGCTTTGGGAAGTCCGAGCGGACTGGGGGCCTCCTCCGATGTTTCTGAACCCAAGCAGCCGTAAGCTCGTGAGAGGCAGAGACACTCGGGAGTAGGAGGACGTATGCCACATACTCAGATGTAATGACTCCACATGCAACTGTCGAAGCACTCGGGACTATGACACGATGCGTCCTATTCTTACTCCTGAGCTGCCCATGAAAAGTCGACCATGGGCGAATGCAACTGATGATATGAATGGCGGTGGAAGAATGTAGACGCCGCTACGTACACCTGTAGCGGTTTGCTACGCGCGCAACTGGCGCAGCAGTTGTACCGTACTCCATATCGAACCATTCGAAGTGGCCTCATGTAGATCTTCTGGTGTGTTGTAGGAAACTGGACGCCCTAAATCCGGCCATGGCTGTGCTTACCACTTTTGACCACAAGCACATGCATCTAACGCCGATCATTCTCGGTGAGTATTCGGGGGCGCGAAATAGCACCCACTCGTAGGACGTCACGTCAAGGGATCGCAGAAAAAGCACGTCATTGTCTATGCCGTCACGCAGGCTTTGGAAGAACCAGTGATACCATATTCTCAACATCTATTGGATTATTATCTCTGCTACGCGATCACGAGGACTAGCCGTCTTGTAGAGCTATTTCGTAAAGTGACAGAGGAGGTGGAAATTACAAAATCGTGTCTCCGCATAATCAGCATCCTAGAATCGTCGGCTCATTCAGGGAACTCTTGCCCCAGTCTCGTCAGCAAATCGGTGCCTTCCTTCCTGAACGTGTCCTCCATGATGCTCGGAGGGATTGAGCCATCCCAAAACGTGATCAGTTTGGGCGCGTTGGCGTCGTACCTGGGCCAGAAGACGCCTGTCGCGTTGTTCGGATTCAGATTGGTTACGAAGTTCACGAGGTAATCCGTCATGACTCCAGGCCCATAAATATTGAGTAAATCAGTTTGATGCCCCTTGATCAGGGCCAGGAGTCAGAATGTATTATAACAGTTGTCAGTAGAATTTACTCACTGATCCGATATCTGGTAATGACTTGAACAATTTGCTCACTGTTGTATGGACATGAGACGAAACGGGAGAACGAAATGCATGGTCAAGCACTTACGAAAAGACCACGTAGGCTGTTTGTCCCATCTCTCCCCCAGTAGGAACCTGCGCGGTGCTTGAAAGAGCAGGTCGGTTTCTATTGCGGCAAGGCGTTTATACTGTGGCGTTATTGCATTCGCCGTGCCGGTATCGAAGGGTGAGCCCTCGGTGACATTGGCCGGGTACAATGACATGACTTGTTCGACGTCTTCCTGCGACGCTCCGGGGAGTGCGGATGTGGAGAGCCATGTAGCTACCTCAGCATCGGTGCTAGAAGGATTAATGTTAGCGCCCTGTGATTGTCGAACGATACGAGCGGGCGACTAACGAGACGCTGCTAGAGAAATCGAGCGCGATCTCAGTGCCTTCATCATCAGTATCCTGTATGAGCGATCCAGTTACCCCGAGCAGCATGTGGCCTGTGAAGATCGCAACATACCCCATTTACAAATGCGATATTTGCTATCCGGCCTTGCGATACCATGAGAGGAGGATCATCAGGAATGAAATCGAAATCCATCACGGGTTGAAACGCCTAAAACATGTGCATGAGAATACGTGAGGTGGTATCCGGCATTGGCTAGTCGCTCACCGATGCAAGCGACTCTGGAGAAAGCGCAGACAAGGCGGTCTGAACTGCCTCGAACGGGAGCTCTCGAAGACATTCCAGGGTGTTCGACGAGTCAGTACAATTCGCACTTGATACCAGTGAATCGTAAACGCTTTGCGGCTCGGTGTAGTTATTGAGAGGCAGCGCCGACCCGGATTCCATGAAGGCGCCTCGGAAGAGACCAGCCGTGCTTCCGTTGTTGTGAAGCATCTGATACATGATTGACAATGCCCCGGAGCTCTCACCCCATCTGTAGTGGCGTCAATGAACTGACAAACAGAGGTAGCATTTCGACATACATCGTCACCTTCGATGGGTCGCCGCCAAATGCTCGAATGTGCTGGTTCAGCCAGGAGAGGGCTTGTCTTTCTGTCCATGATGTTAGTGCCCGCGGCTGATACCTGACAAAGATAATCACAAGATTACGTACGGTCTCGAAGCCCTAAATTTGTGACACCGGCGTCCTTTACTTCCTGACCAGCAAGAAAACCATAAGCTGCACTGGTCTGTAAGCCGAATGCTCTGCGCGTTAGCGTGCGTTGACGCTGCACGCACCTGATAATCTAGTAGATATTGACAAAATCAGATGCTCAAATTTCCCAGCCTTGCTAGGCAATGCTCACCTATAGTTGAGATTAGCATAAATAAGGGGCTGTCCCAGCTCTAAGGCCCTTTTGACAATGATCTCCCCATCGTACCTTCAGTCCTCGCTCGATCAACACCTAGAAGGCACAAGAAGGGATCTGGATACTCACGAGGCCGAAGCTCCGGACACAAATCCTCCTGGTTGCAACGCCGGGTGTTAGGGGCTCCGTTGCCCATTTCCTCCGGTGACAATGACCACTCACCGCCATGGATGTACTGTTCATGTCATCAGGTCAACCTTTCGAGCACGGTCCTCACATGCATGTCACTCACAACAGCTACAGGCAGATCCGCCCCGGACAAAACATGCGCCGGCGTCCATATATTTAGCGTCAAACCTAGTGGACACCGGAATCAGCGGATGGACAGCTGACGTCCAGGTTTATCGTACTTACAGTTCTCGTCCGTTACATTCGGAGGAGAGAAGGCTGAGTTCAATAACTCGTTGAGCTCCGCCATAGGTCCGGTTGTACTGCTCGTTGCCGCTGCGAGATCTAGGCCCGGGCAGCCCGCCGCAGGGACAGTGGCGTTGTACACGCCACTGTACTGTTCTACGGGTTGCGGGAGGTTAAAGCGCAGATTTCCAGTACTATAGTTACTGATTCAGTAACAGGGAAAGTTGGGGTGTAAGGGGACTTACGGAGGTTGGGCATACGGGATGCCGAAGAAACTCTTCGTGATACCGTCATTCGACCCGACGAATGACCCCCCTGCGATGGAGACAGTCGGAGCAGGATCGTGCACAGGTGCGCATACCACAAGTGAGATGAGTGTGGCCAGAGTGGCTGGCCGCGTCAATACTCTGAATGGTAGCATTGAGAGTAAGAATCACGCTTGATGTTAGCAGTGCAATGTCCCAAGGGGTAGGATGTTAAGAGCCTTCAGACACGATCCGACGTTCAAGGCTTATAAACAACTGGCCGACGCGTCTGGCGCCACGTCCTATGGGCATAAATTTATGACCTACATCGACCTGACACGATCCAGCTGACGCACTGCGTCACTTGCTATGCATACCTAGGCGGCCATCGGGAGATTTTTTCAGCAGAGTCGGCCGACATGTGCGTATGGGGTTGGAGACGTAAGGTTTCATGCCCCTGATAGCGGCAGGCATCTCGGGTGTTGTGTGTCTTCCGTACGCCCATGTAGTCGTGCATACCTTGGGTACTGCTTGCCGCGAAAGAAGTGAGACATCGCTCGTGATCATTGCAGCTTTTCTGCAGCTTCCCGATGTGTATAGGAACTTAGGAAGCCAGTGCCGAACAAGATGGCATAGCTGTATTTTCTGTTCTCTGTTGAGATCAACACGTCAGCAGTCATGAAGTCAGACTAGCAGAGTGGGGACGGACATACTCTTCAGAGAGGATGTCGTGATTTCGAAGGTGGACACCCTGTCGGAGTCGACTCCGCTCACCCCGGCACCCATAAATATTTGACTAGTACTCGATCACACTCACTTGACATGCAGACGTAGTTGTCTAGCAATCCACCGATAGTCTGGCATAAGTCTAAGTGAAGCCTTATCTATTGTTCCTGCATCGAAGTGGCTTGGCTTCTCTGTTATCTGCTTCCGGCTGGCCAAATGATACCTCTTACTTGACAGCACCAGTTCGAAAGAACGACGGAGGATATTTTGGGAGCTCTGGATATATAAAGATATACGCTGCATACGATGATCTCCCAGAAGCGAAGTGAGGCCTATATAATATCTAGACAATTGTCATGATTACTCACCGACTATATACAAGATAACACTAGTACCCCGATGCCCCTTGGTGACACTACCGCGTGGTCGGGCCTGGAGGATATGTTCATGAGGCAATAGTTCATGGTTCATAAAAGGAGCGGGTAAGTGTCATATAAGCCTCAGGGGACTCCAATTCTGGGTCATAGGTCACTGCTCGTCTGTACCCATTTTCGCTGTGGCTCCAGGTTGTACGAAGTGGTGGGATTGTCAAGCACACAAGGAGGTGCTCCGTATCATGATTCATCGGGATCGAGGGGACGACCCATAGAAAAGCGAGATCATGAACTTTTCATGTCGGAGCCTCGGCGGCGGATTACTTATGCAGTTCTGTTTGCCACCTCGAAGAGCACGACGCACTTTTGTCGAGAACCGTTGCTTAGCGTATCGTGTGCGGAGTATCTGTCACCATAAGCTTTGTGCGTCCTGGAAGCTGAACAAGAGGAGCGGGACCACATGGGCAAGTGATTTCGGAAGTGGTGACTATGTAGTAAGTAGCATTGGTGGGTCTGCCAAGTAGCAGTGAGCCTGCCAAGGGCTTCGCAGGAGGCGCTCCGCGTCCAGACGCCCAAAAGTCCCCTGCGCTGCAGTCCAAGTATAGATGGCCAATTGTAGCGAGAGCGTGGAAAGCAGAACGACGAAGCAAAATTATAATAGACAACAGACTGATCTATGATACACTGCCAACAGACGAATCAGGGTTCTCGCCCACTCATACACTCATTCTCCGTCTCGTAAAACATCAACGCCGTATCATATCAGCTTTGCCTCCTTCTTTGCCATCTGGACTTGCGCAAGCCGATGGCTGCGCATCGTGGCCTGCCCACCTTGTGCACCCTTCTTTGCTGCAGGGGCAGGCGGTGCGGCTGGCTGCACGGTTGTCTGTGAGAGTGAGATGCGTGCTTCATCTGAAGCAAACCCAGGTATACGAATATTATGGTTGCGTTCTAGTGACGAATGCATGACAGATCAGACAGTAGTCAGCATAGGATAAGAGGAGTGACAATGTACCGAGATGCAGTTGCAGGTCTTTGACCTCAAGGGCGTCGCTCCCGCGGTGCTTCGCGAGGCGGCATCCGAAATTTGTGACAGAGTCAATAAACTCGTCAGCAATGTCTAGTAGAAGCTGTCCCAGTGGTCAGCCTCTCAAGTAGGGTGCGTCACTCGTGGACGATTGAGACTCACATCCTCGACTTCCGGCTCGATCTTCACGCTCGGGTCAACGCTGGATACAAGATCCTGGATCGTCCTCCGCATCGACTGGTCTGCTGGTGTGTTCTTTCTCCGTGATCGCGAGTCATCTACCAGTAAGCTCGTGTCGTCCGATGGCCTTGATAGCTGCGCCGGTGTTCCTAATAACAGGGCCGTCTTCAACCCTCACCATTCCAGCCGTACAGACAGCACCTAGAAAATAAACGGCGTACCCGATACACGTCCACTGGGTATTCCGCCCGTCAGCGTTGGCCGTGCCTGCTGTGAGGACTGCCATGCCACCGGGCCCGGGTTGCTTACGTTAGGCGTTGAGCTGATGGGGTAGGTAGATTCATTGGAGGGTGTTGCACCAAGGAATGGGCTCGGATTTGTCGTCTTGAACGGGGCATTTGGCGTGGCTAGTGAGGACTTGCAAAAGGCAGGTCGCTATTCAGCACAGCTCCAACGAGAGGCACAACATCGTAGCGACTCACCTGCCCCGCTGCCCCTGCAGACTTATGCTTGTCCGCAAACTCTTTCAACTGCAGTATCTGCGCCTGGTTGAGCTTTCCTTGCTTCGCGAGCTCGCTAAGCTGGCTCATATTCTGCAACAGCAGCTGCGCGATGCGGTCGCCAGAGAGCGGGTCCCCTGTCTGCGACTTGAACGCACTGCTAAGCGCGGAGATGATGTTGTGTTGCCCATTTGCGCTTGGGGATGCGCTGGACGTTGGTGTCGAGGTCATCGTTGAAGAAGTTGTGCAGCCTCGTCGTGTCTCAGAACTCACGATCGACGAGAGCGTGAGGTCGCGCAGGAACCGCACCACGAGACTAATTGCCTTATTGGGGACAACAACGACATATTCCGACGCTACATCATCGGGTCGGTGGCGTAGTTGGTTATCGCATCTGTCTAACACACAGAAGGTCCTCAGTTCGAACCTGGGCCGACTCATATTTTGCTTTTGCTGGGTGCCCAGCTCTCGCGCCATCTGTCCATTCTTAGCGAAGAAGCTCTCCGTCTCTGAATTTCTTTGGAGCATGTTGAAAACCAACAGGTCTTTAGGTATATATATGGGGTTGTAATCATTTGCTTATAGAACGACAGACGAGCAGAACATTCGCAAGCTCATACTAGCATCACACATACTCCGTCAGATCGCCGCTATACGGGCATACAGTGCCGAGCAAAAGTATTGCAACATCACCTTTTTGGGCATTGTTTGACTTCTAGCTTGCTTGTTTTCCAATCAATTTGGCTCAAATAAATTACAGTATATACCTACACTACTCTAGTTTATAGCTACCATATACTATGAGGCAGAAATTAAATTTGCACCTTCAGGAGTGCATCCGCGTCGACGCGCGCTTAGGCGCCCGTTAAGCGCTCGCCACGTCACAAAGTTTCGGAATGATCTTCCATAACTCAAACCACTACTATCATCCTCCAGAAAATTATCTGACACTGCTCATGGGGCGGGCACCCCAATGCACCCCAACCAAAAAGGCTCGGATCCTTACTTTGTACAAGGAAAATCATCCTATACAAGACATCGCCAATACCTTACAAATCCATCGCTCTACCGTCTGGCGTCAGCTTCGCAACCTCCGTCACCATCCCAGCTTCTACGCTGTGAAGCCCCGTCCTGGACGCCCCCGCATCCTTAGCCCACGCTCCCTCCGTCATGCTGCAATTGCCATTGAAAGTGGTGTGGCTAACACTGCAGCTGATGTTCAACGCCAGCTCTTTCCTCATGTGAGCAAAGCAACCGTCCGGCGAGCCCTCCATAGGGTTGGGCTTAGTGTCTACATTAAACGCAAGAAACCATTTCTCAAGCCTAGGCACAAGCTGCAGCGTAGACGGTGGGCGGAGTGTCACAGCAAATGGTCACAGGAGGACTGGCACAAAGTCATCTTCTCAGATGAGTCAAAGTTCAATCTTTTCGGGCCGGATGGTCGTCAGATTTGTTGGAGGAGACGTGGGGAGGAATTCATAGACCGGGCAGTCCAATCGACTATAAAGCATGG